>WBNQ01023994.1:0-11446 GCA_013401375.1 Spizella passerina | reverse complement strand
TCCAAAATATACAAAGCACACTTTAAAAAGGGGCATTATCCTACAAATGTTGAAGTTTAATAAAAGGACTTACCATTCATACAATGTTGTTCGTATTTATTTCCTGCATTTCATGTAAACTGCTGCCATCAGCAGTGACAGTATTGTGTCAAGGTTTGTGAGACAGATAAAGAGCTTATCTCCTACACGTATTCTGATTTCACTGTTTTCCTGCTCCATTGCCTTGTCTGTCTTTGGGCCTTTTGTACCATATGTGAAGCCTTCTCCACATAGGGGAAATAGAAAACATGGGAAACATCAAGTGCTTCAATTCATGCTTTTAAGATTACTCCTTCCTAATCATATATTTTCTGTTCTTTTCACTAGGACATATTTCAAGACATTTGTCCCTCAGTTCCAGGAGGCAGCATTTGCTAATGGGAAGCTTTAGACAGCTTTGGGCATGGAAACTACGCTGGACAGATCCTGCACATGTCAGCCCACAAGAAGGATGCCTGGAAATGGGTTGGACTGTCTTGATAAGTGCTTTCTTGCCTCTGAACTGGTTTTGGTAGCTTCAGTTTATGAAACAAAGACCTCACTAGCATGCTTAGAACTGAATATTTGATATTAGTCCTGCCCCTTTGCCTCTGCCACCACCATTCCTTTATATATCTATTGGATTAAATTTAAAAAGGTGTGTATTGATAGGATAACACTTTCTAGTGCCAACAATGTCCTGTATGTTATGCCTTGTTTCGTCATCTTCAGATGGTCTAAATTGGACTGCTCTTCCCCATGGAAATACGATGTAATGTGTACATTTAGTTAACATTTTCAGCTCACCCTAAGGAAACACAAAACTGCCGTATGTACCAGGAATGCCTAATGGACAGTGCCATATTCTGGATGCCTCAGAGGTTTGTGTCTCACTGTGGTTGTGACTCTCACAGGTATGGATATGAGTTGCACACTTCAATTCTCAGTGCCTTTCCAGTTGGTCTGAAGTTAATACGGCAAGGTGTTTGAGGTTTGGTGGTTTTTCTAATACTTCTGTTGAAAGCTCATTTTATGTGAAATGTTAGGTTTTTATGCTTTGTTTTCATTTCCAATTGTACAATTTTGTTGTTTTCCTAATGAGTGCCCCTTGCCACTACAAAAAAAGTTCTGTTTCTTTGGTACCAACATGCAAGTAACTAGTTATATAAACCAGTATAACAAAATAAAGCTCTTTCATAGACCTGTAATTTTTCCAAATAAGATAAATACTGTTAAGAGGCAAACTTTCAACAAAGGAATGAGGGATTTCTTGGAAAATAGCTGATAAAATAATGCAGGGCTATAGGTATTTAGCTTAATGCTTAAGTTCAGCATATCTTCTCAGAAAATATTTTTAAGTGTATATAACTGGAAACATTACCTCCCCTAATTCTGAAATGCCAAATGGAAAATCCTGCCTATTCATCCTTTCTTTCCTGCTTGTGTCAGGCACACCAGTTTGGACTAATGGTCACAATGTCACTTCCCCAATTAATTTGTGAATAGACCAAGGTACTTTCCAGTAAGAAATAAAATTAACAGAGTATGTTGGCTTATAACTGGTATCTGGAAAATGTGCCCTACTTCTGCTAAATACAAGGAACTACATGAATAGTATGCAGATGATACAGTGGAACTGGAAAACATTTTATTTTAAATTATACACTGTGGCATCACATGCAAGGAAGTCTCGTCAAGCTGCTTGATTGGCAGTATTCTCCTACCCTTTCTACAACTTGTTATTTGGCATGAAAAGTAGTGCTTTTCAGGGTTTATATTCACCTAGGAAATACAGATGGGGTTTGCGTTGTGAAGCTTAATAATTAAGAATTATGCAAATAATGCGCCTCTAGAAACTACAAGTATTTTTGGCTAGTTTGTGAGCAAAATTTAATTTATGTTTAATACTGAAGTTCTTGGCTGAAAATTAAGCTGCAAACAAAATCTGTATTGTAAGAATAAATAAAAGAATAAGAAGTTTTGTTCTAAGTCTGCAGAGAAGGCGTATTCTGTGCTGTGACCCCCCGCTTTGTGATTCTCAGTGCATTATCTGAACACTGTCCACAGTTTCAAAGGTCTGAGCCTGAATTCCCTCTGTGGTGACACTGCATGAGGCTTTGCCGTGCTTAGAGCAGATGTGGGAGGTTATCACTGGTTGGGGGCTGTGTACAAATTACAAATAGGATGGGATTGTTAGGAATGCATTTTGAGTTGTTTTATTTTTTAGCATTAATTCCATTACATGGTTATGACAGTGGGAAGATGTTATTAGTTCACATCTTAGGCAATAGATTAAGAACTTAATGTTACAACTTATTTTAAAAGTTTTCTGTCTAATTACACAAAGTAAAAGCATACTGACAGTAGTTTTATTTAACTACTATAAGCACTCTTACTTTTGGTTAAAACAATGCTTGCTTATTTTGAATACAGTACTTGCTTGTAAGCTTTAAAACATTACACAGAATTTTCTTATTAAGGTTAGAACTTTTTAGTATTTTGCTAGATAGGCTTTTTTGTAGATTAGGGAGTTATTTTAGATAAGCATTAATACACAGACTATTGTTTTATTTGTTTTTATTTTTTTACTTTTTACATATTTTTTGCTGACTTATTTTATGGCTACTGCTTAGCTCTAATTTCACTTTTGCTGTTTCTGAGGTTTTCTTTTTGCAGCTCTCTTAAAACTTTCTGATTTTATGGATCCTCACAGAAAGTAATGGTTTATGTGAATAGCAAAATCATAACTGAACAACCTCAGGTGACTAAGAACAAAATATTGTTTGGTATACTGGGATGATCTCACATCTATATTTCTTCAGGTAAAAGCCAAAGCCACAGACACATGTTCAAGAATAAGCCAACCTTGTGAATGAGGTGGGAGAGGAAGGATGGCTAATGAAAAACATTTGTTCTCATAGTGTTCTAAATCTGATAGAAACAATCTCTAGACATCTTCAAAAGGTGTAAACCAAACCCTTAGGTTGCATCAGCACATTCCTGGAATCTTACATTTTATAACTTCGTCTTTGATTCAATGTTATACTGTTTGCTCCATGAACACAGTGTGTGCTTTATGTACCTGATTGCCCAAGTGGCACCAGTTATTTATTTTTACAATGGTACAAAAAGCCTAAACCAGGAATTCATTGTGTTGAATTCAACAGTTTGACCAACTTTTCACGACATACATAGAAACAAGTCAATTGTTTCAGTCTAATTGTAATGTCATGCTAAAATTGCTAGCATTTTGGGGAAAATAAAAAGGTAGAAAAGATGAAAAACTGTACTATTTGTGTTTAAATTTCAGATTAGAAGAAAAGGCATTTTATTACACTAAATGAACATTTCTTTATTTCAAAGTCACCCTTCACTCTTTGACCTACATGGATCCCTTTCCAATAGTTCTCAAAAGTAGAACTATTTTATGGATATTTTATTTTCTTTCTAATAGCTCTTAGAAATATTGAGAGTGTTAGCTCTCCAAATGGGGTTTTGAGAGGAGAGACACTGAAATGAATGTAAGCTTCTCTTCAGGAGAATTACCATATAAATACTACACCAGAAGAGGGGGTTCATTTGAATAGTTTTATATCAAACCAAGTATCCACTGAAGGCATTTATGTTAGCCACAAAAGTTGGGATCTGATGAGTTGGAGTTATTTCTGTTATCTCCTGTTTTATTGTAATTTCCATTGTGGCCAGTTGAGCAGCACTGGGACTCTCAGCACTTCCTTCCCTATTATGTGATATATGCAATTGAAGGGAGCAGTCAGACCTAGGCTATTTTCCTTGGCTTATGAGAACCACAAAATGTAGGAGAAAAATAGCAATGTTGCAAATGTATTGAAAAGCCCAAACTCCACACTGTCCCAGCTTTAACTAAAGAATGCAGTGAGTTTTGAGTTACTAAGCCCTGCTAATGCACGGTTTGCCAAAGGTCCTTAAATCACAAACTTAGAGTCAAGCCTTTATCCATCTGCATACATAATCCACTGTCCTAGAAGTAATACCAAATCTTATGGATTCAGAGTCAGACTTTTTGTGAACTTGCTGGAAAGACTGGACAAACAGCTGGAAGAATAAATAAAAGGTAACTATACCCTACATTGTTTGGCCTTCATTGATCTTTCCATTGTGCTGGCCACTGCTTTGTTGACTGGCAATTTTCATTTGCTGAATTGGCACATTTTAGTATTGTCACTGTCCTTGAACATCCTCCCATTCATGCAGAGAGTAGACTTGAGTCAGTTCTTGAGAAAAGACCATTGCTGGAGTTAGCATGGATCTCCTGTGCATTGTGAAACCCGCCCTAGGGATGTTTCTCTGTATGTTCTCTTTCTCTCATCCTGTCTGGAGCCTACAGCAATAATCATCTTTGGTGAATCAGTCAGTGGATGGGATTTAGCCATGAAGTGCAGTACTTTAAGTCTCACTTCAGGTGGTTTTACACAGAGACTTCCTACCTAGGAAAGAGAGGATTCAATCTGGAGTGCTCTCCTTTGAGCAGTGCCCCCTCATACACGGCTGGGGGTTTAGAGAGCTCAGAAACCTGTGTAAGTGATGAGCAGGCACTGCAGCTCAGACATCCTTCTGTGTCAGTTCCCTTCACCAGGGGAGCAGCAGGCAGTGCAAGCCTGTAGCAGCACTTGAGGGTCACCAGAGCAGGTGTGAAACACATTTCTAGTGCCGTGTCTGTGCAGCAGTGCCGTGGGGATGAAGGGGTGAGTGCTTTGTCGGTGCAGAAGGGGAGTTTCTCACCTTTCTGGCATTGTGAGATGTGCTGCAAGAAGGTAGCAAGCTTTGGACTCAGCTTCTGACCACAATTGCTAATTATGGGGTGCTGTTCCTTGCCCTGCAAAGCAAATGAAGTTTGTGACCAAGCTGAACTGCCAGTGAACACTGTTCCCTTAAATTAATTTTGTCTCTGTAATTGATGCATTGTAACGCCCATTGAACCTAAAAGTTACTCTTACTTCTTAAATGTTACTGAAAATCCCTTAAGTTATCTCCTTTTCAGTTTTTATTTTCTGGTCTCTGGCCTCCTCTGGAACAATTTTGCTTCATCCTTACTAGTTACTGCTATTTTTAGCAAACTTGAGTTCTTTCTTTTAACAAGGCAACAAGGTATATGCCAACATCTTGTGGGCCTACGTTAAATATAGAATTATTTGCTGAAAAAATAAGTAGAAGCTGTTTTTTTATTTACCTAGCCAAGTGTTGTGTTCTCCACAAGAGAAGAATTCTGAGGAAAGGCTGTTACCAGATCAGAGAGGATAATCACGCTGATGGCACTGGGTACATTTTTTTTTTACCAACTCTTCATTTAATTTCCATGTTAGCAAGTTAGCAGAGGCAAAGTGAATTGTGCTTTCCTGAAGGAAGCCTGCACCTAAATAAAGCATTGATCAGACACTATCTTTTCCTGAATATACTTTGCATCAATAGGTTTACCCCTACAGGGAAAGCCAGTAAGTCTGAAAAATGTCTATAAACAGTGCAGGGTTTTTTTAATATTTTATTTTACTGATTTCTGTAGATTCAGAGAATAATTTCAAATTTTGTTCTCAGGGAAGGTAAACAACACAAATATCAGAAACATGCAAGTCATTTTAGCTATGTAGGAAATAAAAATCTAGCAGTGAAATTATTATTCTGGAAGAATTCAAGGGTTCTGACATATATTTCTAAGCATGTGCCTTGAAAGGCACATGGTATATAGGTGATTTTAGTCCTGCTTTTCTGATTCTGTTCACTGTCTGATGTTACAAAGCTCAGTTCTTGGTTCCAAGGCACTGCACAAACACCATTTTGTTGAAGTGGTAGTTACCAAGCAAAAAGGCAAGGGGGGAAACAGTATCAGCTGCTGAAAATAGGTCTTAAATAATGAAGAAATCAGAAAGGAAGCCAGGTTTGGCATCTGCCCTGCCACTTGCTGAGTCTACGATATATGGGCCTTTAAATGTGCACCAAGTACAAAATACAGGAGGTTTTTCTTGCAGTGCTGAAGAATAAATGCAGTTCTAAACAACAGGAAGTAAAGCAAGCATTTCATTGCAAAATACATATTACAAGTCTAACATTATTTGTGTCTACAGCTCCCCGTGTTTCTCCTGTCACCAGAAAGGGTGAAGAATTAATGCTTTGTGCTGCAGCTGCCCACAGTGAAAATTGATCCTTGGGGTACCCATGTTTTCATCCAACTCTAGTTAAACCCTAATGATGCTTTTTCTGTCCCTGAGGATGGCAAAGCAGTACTAGGGAGCAGCAAATCTTACACTGTCAGGGGTTTCTGTTCCACTGCTGCTCCATTTCAAGCCCTTGATTTGGGTGGGGCGAGTACTCTGTGAGCCTTCAAGCCTGCCAGCAATCAGGGTACATTTTATTTCCTCGTTGTTTGTTTGACATGGTTCAAGCTGATCCTAATTTGACATCCTGTTTCCCTTATTCCACTGTCCCTTTCAGCAAAATTTTTTCAGTACTCATTTAAAAACCAAAGCTGTTGAGGTTCTTTGTGTCTTTCACAGGGGATGTAGCACTGGTGCAAGAGCAGCAGCTCGAGGTTGGAGCTGTGCGTTTCTCCTCTGAACTGCAGCACCAGCAGCAGCCCAAGCGTTGCACAGCCCTCCCAGCACAGCTCACTTGAGCTATGTGTGACAGCCTGGCAGCCTGGGGTGACAAAAGCCCAGACCCATTCTTCACTTTTCCCCAGGGCACCAGCAAAAGGGTCTCTGCTGGCTCGGGTGCTGTGCGCAGCCTGTGAGATCCCGGCTGCAGGAGGTAACAGGCTTTGGTTGCTCATCAGCAGGGACCAGGCTTGTTTGTGTGCCCCACACAGGAGCTGTGCCAGGGGCAATGCCACCCTGCTGATGCTGCTGAAGCCAGGCCTTTCCTCTTGCTGCCTCGATAGGAAAAGGCAGCTGCAAAATCCAGCTGCAATTCCAGCACAGCCCTGCCAGCTGGGGGTGATTTCTTGTGTGTTTTGGCCATCTGAGCCTGCTCTCTGCTGAAACAGACACTATTGGCAGGCTGTGTTTCCTAGACTTCCTGCACTCACTCCCTGTCCCTTGTATCCAGTGGCTGCTGTGTCTCAAGGCACCCATTTTCCTCTTGCCTGTAGGGGAGCTCTCAGGCAGCTCACAGGTGAGCCAGGAAAGAGAATGGCATCTGCTGCTTTCAGCAAGAAAGAGGTGAGTTTGGGTGAATGAGTTTGGACTGTGAGAATTTGGCTTGTGTTCCTCAGAGCTCCCACAGCCCTGGTAGCCAAGAAGAAATGACAGCTTCTGTCTAATGGGGTCAGATAGTAAATGGAGCCATTTCCACACGGTGCTGGCTGGGATATAATTATACACTGGGCCATGGCGTGTCTGGTCCTAATAGCACCCGGGACTCTTGGAGTGACTCAGCTGCTGCTTGGGGCTAATTATGGGCAGGTTGCACAAAAAACCCCCACAAATTGATCCTGCCTTCCTCTCCTCCAGTAGATGGGTGTTCAGCAGCAACCTGGATTGCTCATACAAAGCTCGCACAAAAAGGGTAAATGCCTGCTTGTGAGGAAAAGGCTTTTCAAAGCAAGGCTGCAAAGAACACTCAGAGGTGGCTGGTTTGAAGAGGAGGTGGTGCCAGGACATTGCTTGGGCAAATCTGATTCCCTGTCTCTGGCATTGCCTATTGTCGGAGTACTTTATAAGAGAGATTCAAAAATAACCTAATCACTTGGTTTGTCATGCTTGTGGGTGGCAGGACTATTTCTTCTGCATTTGTCATGGCCATTTTGCTGGATTGGGCATTATTTTTATTGTGGTGCTTTAGAAATGGATCGTGGGTCATGGCTCTTTTCAGAAATGAACCGTGCATTCATGTGGCATTCCCTCCTGTGATATACTGTTGCAAAAGGGTCCCCACATTAGCTATACTGTGTGAAGTGTTTGTTATGTTCTCTGCTCCTGAGATACTTTGGAGCAGGTCCAAGAATCAGGGAAGTTAACTCAGGGCAGCAAACACTTAGAAGGTGATGGAGGTTACCAGCATCACTTTGTATAGACCCTCATGTTTGCTAAGACCTTGTACTGATTTTTAAGCATATACCTTAAAAAAACATCAGAAGTATCTCCCTGTGTCTAGTGTTACATACACAGAATTAGGGAAGTTACAAGAAGCTGTTGAAATGGATTTGCAGGCAGTTTCATGACTGCTTCCTGCCAGGTCTGTTGGACTGTGTTTATGGGGAAGAGTTACCAAAAATTCTGCCTTGAGAAGTGACACCATCAAATGCACAAATCTCCAGGATACCAAGCCCTCAGCAGAGAGAATTTCCATGAGAATAAGCAGTCCCACAGTGGAAGTGGTGCCCTCCAGAGGTTGGGGCTTCTCCCTAGAGACTGATGAGCCAGGAGCAGGCAAAGCCATGGTGGGCCTATCCAGCAACTGGTGATAGTCCGGCTTCAAGCAAAATGTGGGACTAAATGACCTGAAGACAAACCCTTCAGGCAACTTGGATGTGGTTTTCTTCATTTTTTAATGCCTGTAATACAGATCTAAGCACAAGCTATCTCCTTTAAAAATTGTTCAGAGGCAATAGCACTTGGAAACAAAACGAAGAGCATAAGTGGTGAAATTTCATAAGTTTATTGTTTCTAACCATTTTTAGATCTTAGAAGGGCAAACCATAAATTTTAAATAAATTCAGTACTTTTTCAGTCATTCACTTGTGTTAGTAGGCATGGCTGCAAAAATGTGGTTGATATTTGTCCAACACAATGCTCTTAAGTAACTGCCTAAGCTAATTCTGAGCAGAGCAGCTCAGGTACTTGTTGATGCACTATATATATGTATTGCATCATCCCTTCATTTTTATGAAAGCTACCTTGATGTTGCTTTGAAGAAAAACCATGTTTGGATTGAAAGTAGGCTGGGCTCTGGTGCCAGTGCTCCGTGTATACAAACAAGATGCTTCTTCAGGGAGGAGCTAGGGCTGGAAACTGGTCCAACCTGCGTTGAATTCTGGTTGTTTAGACCACTTAAAGAGCAGTTCACAAACAGGAAAGAGTTAAAACTGAGTGAAATGAGCTGCTTTGTGGGCAAGGGTATCCGGGCTGACTGGCAATTGTGGCAAGAAGCCCTGTGGGTGCCGACCTGAGGGGCCTGTTTGCAGGGTAGTTGGCTTTTACATACTGACATCTTGCTATAGAAAAATAAGAATTGTTTTGAGGTTTGTCTTTGCACCTTGTCCTGCCACTCAAGATTAAATCTCTCAGACAAAACAAGCTGTTTGGGAGGCGGACCAAGAATGCCTTTACAGTGAAGAAAAATAAAAACACTCAGCCAACTGTGATTAACTATTGAATGCAAAACACTCCCTGGGTTTTGTTTATTTGTAGACTGTAGAAAAAGCTCACAAACGATGCCATGCTTTCAGTGTGAAAACACTTCAGCCTCTGTGTCCCTCTGTTGCTGGGGGAAGGAAAGGATTTTGTCCAAACTGGTTCAGGAGGGGGCTTTTTTTTTTTCATTTCTCCAAGTGTTGTTTATTTGTTTTTGCAAAGGCGATGTACCCGGTTTCCTCCCATTGTGCCTATTCCTGCCTCCAGCTGTTCGAACCTGAGCTGGACTTTGGCTCCCGCCCCTCTCCCTCCACTGGGCAGGACAGGCTGAGAGCACCAGCTCAGGCACAGTGCAGCCAGATGCAGTGACGTACACACAATCCCTCTGTCTTCCAAATGCTGTCCAGATGAGCACAGGGAGAAATTGTCTTTTTTTTTAATTAAAAAAAATAAAGGTAGCCAAGAAAGTGCCTGTGAGCAAATGCTTATTGCTTGCAGGCTGCTGTGAGCATCCCCAAGCTTTGAGGCAGCCTCTGGAAATACCAGTGAAGGAGCCCAAGCCCTTTGCAATGTGCTTTGTGTGTATTTACCTGTTCATCTCAGCAAATGACAAGGTGTGCAGGTGTACAGCCAAGTTCTGGGTTTCAGGGAAGGGACAGAAAGTGGGTGCTGGCAGCCAGAGAGGGAGGGAGCAGAGGCTTCCTGGCACTGTGCTGCTGTGGGCCTGGGACTGCACTGCTGGGTATTGTGTTTGTGCTGGAAGGGCTGAAGGTGGAGGCCAGTACCTGGAATTGTGCAGGATTGCTCTTCAAGGTCAAGGAAATGCAGAAAGTAAACAGTGTTAATTGGAAAAGAAAAACAGGATTATTAAGACTCCTTTGGCTCCAATTTTCTAAATTGCAGGAGTCAAGGCATTTGTATTTTGTCATTAACTTATTAGTGCATCTTTAAATGCAGTGCAGGATGGGTCTGTTGGGAATTTCAGCATTTAAAGCTGCACTTTCAGCTGCACACAGTCATAACTGAGCTCTCTAAAGGAAGGACCATACTGTGCAGCTTCTTAACATTGGTTATCAGTTGAGTGCAGATTAAAGCACAGGCTCTGCAGTGGTGCCTTCTGGCATCCCAGTACCACGCATTTCATGATGAAAGCAGAATCAGGGCTCCTCAGTCCCAACTGCCCAGGCTGAGTCTCCATCATTTAAGTAGTAAAACTGCAAAGGAGACTGTCCTAACAGCAGAACAGTCAGAAACAGGCAATGTGATTTGGCCCAAATGGACTCAGACTTAGGAGCCAGTTGCCTTCTGTGAAACGTGAGCAGTTGTTTAATGCAGGATTAGGTGCTCCTTGGTACAGCCTTTTTCTCAGGCTTGGGCTAGAAAGCCTTTGGGTCCAGTTACTACAGGTATGATCATGTGATCAGGACACACCTGTATGCACAGATATGTCAGGGTTTGGGGGTTTTTTGTTGGTTTTTGGATTTTTTGGTTTTTTTTTTTTTCTAGGGCTATTTAGCTTATTTTGTTAGCAGAAAATATTAAGCCAGTTCTGGCCACTCCCTGAAGTCACAGGGAACAGACTGCCAAATTAACTCTTCCCATCATTTTACTATGTGATTCTTTCAAGACAAACCAGGATCCAAACCCCAGTGCAGCAGTTTCTGTGTATGTGAGCAGCAGAACTGATAACATCTAATCAGCCTCTTTGCCAAGGCAAGACAGCAAGTAGTTCTTGCTTTATAACATTAAAAATGCTTTGTAGTTATATAGGACTTTTCATGTGAGGACATCAAAGTGCAGTACAGGTATTAATTAATTAATTAGGTTTCACAACACCCTTGTGAAGTATTTGTGTCCATTTTACAAACAAGGGACTGAGGCAGAAAGCAAGGATGTGATTTGTCCAGGGTGCTCTGTGGCAGGACAGGAGCCAGGCCCAGCCGTGCTACAGCCAGCAGTGCTGTTCCCACCCTGTCTGGGGCAGGGGGAAATGGGTGGGAAATGCCTCCATCCTCAGCCTGAGCCTCTCCTGCCACATCCCACTGGCATTTCCTGGGAGCAGATGTCCCAGAAGGGCAGTGCAGAGGCTCCTGCTGCCCTGGCTC
>WBNQ01023987.1:0-27945 GCA_013401375.1 Spizella passerina | reverse complement strand
GATTATGCTGCTCCAGGAATAACAAATGAGGTGTGACAGGGATGCACACTATTTTTTACATTGCATGTAGTTAATTTGTTAATTACAGTCAAAAACAATGTTGCGAACTTAGTTTAAAATCCCCAAATAAATCTGGGATTTGGAGCCAAAATTTAATATATGATATTCATAAACATCATGCTAACAAGCAAATCTACAAGATGTGGCCAGAACTGAAGTAGGGCTTGTTTCCCAGCCTGTCTGGAGTAGTCATGAGCAATTACACAGAAGATGACACCTTGAGCCCATCCAAGAACAGTTTACCACTGTGCAAGGGTGATCAGAACTTTTCACAAGTAGTTTACAGTCTGAAATAGGTAAAACCTCACACAGGTGTAATGTAAAATAAAATAAAGATAGAAACAGTAAAGAAAGAAAAGCTTTTTAACTCCCTGGTAATCTCAGTTTACTCCTGCTTCAGAATTGGTCACAGAGGAGCACCTGATCTTTCTCAGCTTTCTTCTGGCTTGTGGAACTGCATGGAGGGTCAGGTTTGCAGGCAGCACTATATTCTTGTAATGAATTCAACCTGATGCATGCAAATAAGGGTACCTGAAGACCACCTGATGTCTCTAAATTTGGTTTTATTTCTGAATTGATAAAACACTGCATAGCCTACTGAGAAGTTTTCAATTACTTTTTTGCCCTGTCCTTGCTGTACCTTTTTTCTTAGGTATCCTAAGCAAAGAACACTCAGTCTTGTAATTACCTCAGCCCTCAGGTAAGTCATCCCTGACTTTGCTGGGTGATTTCTACAGGAAATACTGAATTTTTCTTACTTTCTGATTGTTAATGCATGTTTCTTTCAGAAACTCCTCTCTGTTGCAGGTCAAACTGTGAATGAATAGTACAAAGCCAGCAGTGGTATTGGAAAGTATTAAATCTTGCCACGTGGTAATTTGAGAGGGGAATCATGACTGCTGCTGTTCGAGATTCTTATGATTCTACTTTTCAATTTCACAGCTTAATGAAAAAATCTTTTTGTTATCTTTCATCAATTCCTCTGGTTCTGTCACACTTTCTCTCCTGCAGTTCCCCTTACCACAGGAAAAACTTCCAGAAAGTGTCTGCATGTTTTTCATAGTTACAATTTGAGAGTCCTGTGTCAAGATGTCCTAAACACTTTGACTTCTGTTAGTGAACTTGTACACAAGCTTGACTACAGTTTAGTATTTTAATAGCTTCCCTGCTGTTCTAGAACCTACTTGTGCAATGGTTGTGTTGTCAGGCTTTTTAATAATGAATTCATTATATTATTAACTTTGAATCCACTTATGTTTTTCATATTTGAGTTTGACCACACAGAGGGCTAGCCTTAGCTCACTTTATTAAAATACTGTAGCATGTTTTTAAATGGAAAAGGGAACTTTAAAAAGAATTTGATACTTTTGAAATTGTTGTGTTTTGACACTGGTCAAATGCCAGGTACCCAAGAAAGTCATTCACTTATCTTCTGCTAAAGCTGAGCAGAGGAGAGGAGGAAAAATTAACAAAGGGCTCATGAGTTAAGAACTGGGAGAAAACATTCTAAGGGCAAAACAGGTTCAAATTGAAAGGTACAAAGTAAGTTTATTCTTAACTGAGTCAGAGGAGGATAATGAGAAGTAAAATAAGCTTCTAAAACACCTTTTGTCTCCCCAGCCCTTCTTTGTTTCTCACTGAGAATGCAGGGAGACATGGTGTGTGAGTTTTGGGTAGCTTGTCACTCGAGATTTCCTTCTGTTCCCTCAGGGAAATGAGTATTTTCTTCTGCTATGCCATGGGGGTCCCTCCCACAGGCAAATAGGATTTCTCCATGTACTGGAAACCATGACCAAGATAAACGTGGCTTTTCTGCATATAAGACCTATCTAAATTTATTGCCTTTCCATTCAGGGATTAGAAAAGATTTTCTGCCTTGAAGTTTACTCATATTTAAAAATTAGAGAAATGTTCATGCCATAGGAACTCTAATTTCAGGTAGACAGTTGAAAGAGTTACATGACTTATGTCAGCCAACCCAGCTTCTTTTCCAAAGCCATATCCTAGGCAAAGATGAATATATTTTCTGCAACAGATTGAATAGAAGTTGTTACTTTTGGTTAACAAAATTCAGTGGTCTTGTTTCACTTAAATTTCTTAATGACCTGCTTTTGACTTGAGAAAAAAAAATTCTATACTGATTTAATCTTTGTGAAGACTGCCACATTGTTAAAGCTGAAATGCAGATCCTGTCACCCTCTTTTCAATAAGAGTCATGCTTACAACACTTAGTTTAAAATATTTTAATTGTCAATATTAAAACCTGCCTATTTCTAAGTGATTTGGGCGATTTTTACATTTTTTCTTTTATTACAAGCTGTTAAGATGATCCAGTGAGTACAGTGGAGAAATTAAAGATTATACTAAAATTAAGCCTATGCAGAGAACAATTTATTTCTTGGTTTTGGTAAGAGCAAAATGAATTTTCAAACTAATCAAGGCTATGGGATCTGGGACTAGAAAAATGAGGGAAGGGATTTTCTTAAGCAATATACTTAGCAAAAGGTTAGGGATGAAGTAGTACTAGAAAGAAATTCCAGAGCTGAACAGCGATGACTTTTATGGTAGTCCAACAAAAATTACTGTTAATTAAGAAGAGGAGAACTTCATGAAAACAACATTACTTTAATCTGTTTTCATATTCAGAGCTATTGTAGGGTATTATAAATTTTCATTACAGTTTTATTGCTTTGCCATTATACCTGTTCTTCAATTATCATTCCTTGCTGCTGTTTAGACATCCGACTTGGGCACTGCTGTGCTGTGTAGCTACTCATCATGATTCTGTTTTCCCATGTAGAAGAGAATTCTTCCTAATTAAAAATAAGCTTCTGAAATTGCTGTAAAAGTTAAACCATTCCTCTTTCACTGCCAGCAGTGCCTATGCCTGAGGTCATGTGTGTTTTAAACTGAGAGACCTCAAATGGCACAACAAGCATTGCAGGAAGAAAAGTCCTTCAGATTTTCCTCCTTTAGATGATGTGTGTCCTGTAGAAGAGATGGCATTTTTGGTGTGCTCTTTGGCTGCCCTTTTCACTGGGAGGGTGAGAAAGGGGCCCTGGGAGTGTTGAAATAAGCTGTTGTGGTTTTATTGCACCATTTCCCAGGCAGAGATGGCTGCAGCTGCCTCTCTCTTTGGATGGCTCCCTGGGACATTGCCTTCATTACCTGGGGAAGGGGGAACAAAAGGGGTGCTGAGCTTCCTTTTTATTGTTAGTGAGTGTACTCAAACAGGGCTAGGTCAGCTGAAGAAGCCATCAAGGAGGTTGAGAGCAGTTTTATTTCTGGTCAAAGGCAGGGGAAGCAGATAGTGAGGCTGTGGGCCCGGGGTGCAGTGTGGTGACAAGGGAAGATGGAGAACACCTCTGTGAGGGGTGAGCCAGCCCTATGGCTCCTGCAGGTCTGCACCTTCCCTCCAGTGCAGCCCCAAGTGCCACTTGCCTGCTTTGTCATTTCCCTCTCCCCTTTTTTTTTTTTTTTTAATCCAAGTTATGTTTTGAGAACTTCCCATGGAAAACAAAACAAAAAGCACAAGATACTTCTCCATCCCATAACAAGTTTAGTTTTCGGTCTGAGTTGTTGTCAGGATAATTCAACTTTTTCTGTTACTGCTGCTCCCACCTGTCTTTTTATCCTCTTTAGCAAACTTCCAAAGGAAACTGGATGCGCCTTCTAAGAAGGGTTTAAAGTAACTTTAGTGTTTAAAGTAGGTTTAATTTGTTGTAAGTATTTGGACCTTACAAAAGTTAAGAAGTGTTAAAATATTTATTTGGTCATATTTAACCGCTAATTTATATTTTAATTCATTAAGTCCAAATTCTTGTGTTATTCATTACGATTATTTAAATAAAATGAATGCTCAGGAAAATCTCTGGGCAGATTTCTGCAGCTTGCTCCGTAACCCTGAGGCTGCTTGGTTTGAAACACCCATGGCAGAGTCAAAAGCAGCTTTAACCTACCTGCAGGGTTAATTCCCTTGAGGAGACACCTGAGGCAGCTCCAGCTCTGGGATGGTTCTCACCCTGCCCCGAGGAAGCCAAGGCTCTCTCTCTCTCCAACCACCAGGTTTTTAGAGGAACAGCTTTATGAGCATAAAGAGACCAGGGCTTCTTACTGACAATTACATGATGCTCACCAGTGCTAATTTTCTCTCTTGAAAATGTTATGCTCTATTCTAGTCCAGCTGAAATTAAATGAAGGAATGGTCCATTGGGGTTCTTTGCTTGTTTTTATTCCAAAGAGCAAAGAGGGCAGTGCCATTTGCAGGGCTTTAATCTGGGACCTTGTCCATGGTTGTGCAGGGTATTACTCTGATATTATTTTACCTCAGCTAACGTCTGTGGCACTCCAGGAGGGGAGGGGAAATGTGGAAATCTATCATCCATGAGACCTTGGAAGGGTATATTTGACTCCTCTATAATTTTGAAAGTTTCCTTCGCACATGCACCCCTCCACTCCCCCCATTCCTGTGGTCTTTGTGTCTATCAATCTTGGGTTTGTTTTCCGTATCCTGATTTTTTTTTCCCCTTTGTACTGGATATATTTGTTTTACTGATGATTCTCACATTTAATCTTGGCTAATTTTTTCTTTCAGAAAGCAGAAACCTGTCCTGATCTTTAATTAATTATTATAGTGTTATTTTTGAGTTCATGCAGAGATCTTGAGCTTCTGATGTACTGTTTTCTGCTGGAAGCTCAGCTGCAATATATTTTCCTGCTCCCCCACATCTTGAACTGTGCTATGGTCATGTTGGCCTCTGTGTCTGAGGGGCTGAGCAGCTGAAAGAATTTCCTGAGCAGTCAGGTCATCAGCATCCTTGGAGAACTCCTTTCTGCATATTAGATTGGCAGGGACAGAAGTGTGTATTTCCTCCTTCCTAGTGAAATATTTGCAAATGAGATATGCTGCCTTTTTTTTTTTTTTTCTTTAAGGGAGTGATTTTAGTCTCTAAATCTAATCCTGTGGCGTTTTTTAATCTGCAGTCAATATAAGCTTGCTTGTCCTCTTTCTTGCAAGACTATTTAAAGCTAAAGGAGGTCAATAATGTGGTTTGGGATGTGAGAATAGGTGTTTTAGTCTAAAAAAAGGCAGCTCTCTAATTCAAATAGTGCCTGGGGATAGACTTCTCACAATGCACGTTACTCCAAAGAGAATGTACACCATTAGTGGTTTTAGTGGTTGAATTAGTAGGCTGACTGTATTTCCTATGCAGGAGCTCAATAATGTGCTGGAATGGGCATCATGCTTTGAAAGTTAATTTGGTTCTACAGTAAAATAATGTGAGACAGATATTTTTTTTTTTTTGCTTGTATCAGGTTTTTTTTTTTTGTACTGCAAAGACTCCTTTTTTTTATTTTCTATTTTTGTTACCTAATCTGCATAATTTAGTCTATATAGTAAGTCTTTTCAAATTATGTGGAGATCATCTGTGTGGAAGGAGGACTAAAGTTTTATCTTGAAAATATTCAGACATTTAAGACCTATTTTCCTGTTTACTCTGTGAGGTTTAAGCTCCTGTTTATTGCCTTTTCTCAGGTAACTGGCCCTGGAATATCTTTAGCAGGACAATGACATCTGTGTCCATATATGATGACATATATCTGTCACCTTTCTACTGCTTTTTCAGCAAAACTCCCAGGTGGAAACATGTTTCTACAAAATAATTAAGAAGTTTCTTTATAAAGGACACAGCTTATCTATGTAGAGTTTGAATCCTGCATTTGTACTTGCATTTCATAGACTAATGGTTCCAATTTAAAGATTTGTGTTTTAAAAAGAAATAACATATAAGTCTAAAAACCTGAGTCCCTCCAAAACTGCAAATGAATTAGGAAAGAGTTCAAGTGTATGTAACCATTTGCTGTGCAGATAGATATTCACATCTAATCATGAAATATTAGCTTAATCCTGTGCAGATCAAATTTGGCAGTTCATTTCCCTAGTACAACATTAGAAAAAAATTACCCAGCAAATCCATACAAATCAGTTTTCTTTCAAGTAAAAAAAATTCAATACTTGAGGTAGAATTCTATTAAACCCATTCTGAAATTTCATGTACCAGTGAGGCTAAGGGTATTTCACCTCTAAACTTTGAATAGATTTGGTATCATTGGCCTTCACCTGGACCAGTAGGTGTGCAGTGATGTTCAAGTCTTTTCCTCGCTCTAGAGTCTGCTTTATTTCTGTGTAAAGGCTGCTCCTGGAAGTGCTGTATTGACCTGGCTGTGCCAAGTTTATGGTTGGACTCAAAGATCTTAGAGGTCCTTTCCAACTCCAAAATTTTTATGGTTCTATGACAAAAAGTATTGATATATAGAACATATTTTAATAGCTATTGTAGTGGTAGAAGGCAAAGCAGCCTAATTTTTTCATCCATGCCTGCTTTTCTTTTCTCCCAAATGAAAAAGCAAGACTCTGTGGAGCTTTTCTTCTTGAAAAACAGTGACAGATTCTATAATACAGATAAAATGTTTACACAATATGACTTGCTTATCAAAAGCACAGGCATTTATGAAAAGCAAGAGTCTTAAGATCTGTGTTGCCTCTGGGTCTAAACCTTCTTAGTAATTTTCTTCAAGCTTTTCTCTTTTAGAAGCATGCCCTATGGCTATAAAGAACTATTTTCTTTTCTTGATTCTTAAGGAATATTCATCATGCCTTGCATATTTCTGTTTACTGCCATGCCAGACATTTTTCTCTTTTAGAGGAAAGCCATATGTTTGTTATTTATGTAGCTCCTATGTAAATATCAGAAAAATGGTTAAAATGTTGCCTTCCATATTCTTACACCTTTGAATTAAGGTTTACATTAGCTCGCTAAAAAATAAAGAGCTTAAGACATAATTTTTTTTCCATGGATCTTCCCAGTATTATTTTGTTTTATCATCTGTGGTGCAGACTTAATACAGTGGATATGGCTGACATCAGATTCTTGGTAACCTCTACATCAGGATATTCTTTATCATGATGGCAAGCAGAATTCTTAGTGATAGTCCCAGTGAGATGAGTATTAGTGAGTCACAGAAAAACATATTCATTTATAAAGAGGTCAGAATGTAACCTTTGCCAGAAAGATCCTTTTCTCAGTTAATTCCTGACGTAGAAGTCTGAGTTCTGTGAGGGACTTGCTTCCTGCAACCAGCTCTTGCATCATCTGTTGCCACAAAAATTAATGGGAGTTATGTGTCCACTGTAGAAGGTCTGTTAGAGTCTTCCTGTGCCAGGTGGAAGGCTGGTTACTTTGGAAGAAGTTTTATAATTTTAAAAAATATTTTGAGACATATTTTCCTACAATAATTTCTATAAAATTCTATTGATTTACTTCCTTTTCTTTCAAATACTTTTTAAGAATTCCTCCCTGGCACCAGTGCCTTCCTGGTCAAGAGGAGTAAAAATATACTTGCATTCAAACACAAGGACTATTGCTTATTTTGTTGGAAATGTTCCAATCTGTACTCTGCTTTTCCCAGGTAGATGACAAAGGCCAATCCTTACAGGCTAAAGGGCTTTTCTTGCAAAGTTTAGTAGCTGCTGTAGTTGTGTGGGTATTTCCATGCGAGGATCATTTCCTGAAGAAGCCAGAAGTGAAGTGTCTGCGCTGGGGATAGAATTCCCCTTGTGCCACATGGTTGATCTCAGAGTCAGTAATGTTGGCTCTACAATAAAGAACAAATAGCTGCTGCATGCATTATTGCTGTCAAGGCCATCATTCTGGGAAAAACTGGAGACTTTTTAAAATAAACTACATCTATATCCCTACTCTCTATTTGGTTTTCAATTTCATTACAAGTATCCAATTTGTCAGTTTGGCATTTTGCTCAGAAAAGAGGCACAAAGAAGTACTTTATGTGCTTCCATCCTTTCCTTCCCCTCAGCCTCACTGTTCCATTGGTGGGGGTGGATTTATGCAACATGGAAGCTGGATCTTCCCCCAAAATGTTATCCTGAGTTTCATGACCATCACACGAGGTCAAGTTCAGAAGTTCTTTTAAAAGTTGTTTGTTTGATTTTTTTTTTTCTTTTGAAAGGAATTATATGCTCAGGTCCAGATAATGTAATTTACTGTGCACCAAAAATACTTCTGCAACTACAGGAACCCAAAGACTGGACACTGTGTGGTGCAATATCTCCCAAATTATGATCAGGTCTTGCTTTCATGAGAACCTCACTTGGCAGTGGTTTTTGTTTTGTTTTGTTTCTAAAGATAGTTAATCCTGTAGTCTAATAAATAATTTATTGTGTGAAGCGGGAACAATTCTGCTGAAGATTATTGGATTTTTACAGTAAAAGGCATTGAAGGAATTGAGTCCTGAGAGGTTGTTGCCCACAAATATTGCATACTGAAGCCATTCCAGCACATCTGGCTGAGGATACAAAATGGTTTTGATTCTGAAATAAATGATAGCACAAAAAGAAGCTAAAACAAAAAGATACCAGCCAAGAAATCACTATAAGCAATAACACCTGAAGTTCAGCTACATTCCTTTTTTTCTTTCAGTTTTTTGCTTTAATGAGTCAATCTCTAACTGCTTTTAATTTAGCAGATAAGTATGCTGGAGGAGAATATTTCAGAATGTAGCCTGTGGTCAGGCTTTTTACTTTCTCCTGTACCTTACAATATTTACCCTGTTTCAGCAGACATCAGAAATGAGAAATTTCACCTTCTGATTGTACAACCTGACTTTTCTGCTGGTCATGAAAAGTTTCTTCTAATGTTGTTTGTTTGGAGATGTCTTTATCTCTCTTACTTGCATGCATCAGCCATCACAAATTTTAACCAGAAATATTTTCACTAGCACTATCCAAGCTGATACAACAACCCCTCTCCCTGCATTTATAGAGAAATTATTGTTGATTTTTCCCTTCTAGGCAGATTTTTCCCTTCTAGGTCTTGGCAGGAAGGTAAATAAATAGTCTGGCTGCATCAAAGATCCTTAGCAGTAGATTTTGTGCAAGTTTGTACTCTGTTAGCAAAGAACATGAATAAAAAGTTAGGTTGTGCCTTACAATAGCTAAATAGAAGCAGCTGAGCTGCTTGGGCAGTTCCTTAAAATGTCATGTAACGTGCAGTTGAGTGTTTTTTCAGCCTGGGTACTGTCCCCTTCATGGATTCAAAGTGGCTTTGCAATCTCCCATGGCTGTTCTTGCTTGTTAGTGAGGTCAGGACTTCTACATCTAGATGGGTAGTAGCTTTTGCTTTTTTTTGAATCAGAAATCTGCTTCTTTCAGTTGTTCTTTTTACATTGTTCCATTAATTTAAGAGCCCACTTTAATCTGTGTGTAACTGTTTCACTTCCAACCTCAGCTATTATTTTTACATGAGATCCAAAGAATGGAAGAGCGTTACTGATACCTCATGCGATTGTCACTGTAGATTTCATTTATGTTACTTTGTCAAAAAGAGTCTGAATCATTTCACAGGTACCCTCTAAAAAGCTTTAATTGGTGGCAGTGTCTGTTAAAATAGTTGAAGTCAGGACAGCACAGTGTCCCCTGTTTTGTGACTTTATAAGACAGTAGGACTTACAGGAGCTACTTTTGTGACAATGATATACTTGCTGTCAACTGTTCACACATTTATCAGTGAGATGCTTTCAGCAAGGGATGGAATTTATCTATTGCAACTTATTGTACCTTTAAGAATAATTAGCAGATAAATTTTTTGCTGGTTTTCAGTAAGAATATTTATGTCCAGCTTTTGTGAGGTTTTGCATCTCTTACTGACCTGAGTGATAGTGTGGAGGGTACTCCCTACAGAGATATTCTTATATTTCACAACTGTACTACTGATGTTTAATTTATGTGAAAAAATAACTCTTGATGTCCTTGATCTGTACCTCAACCTCCTGCTCTGCTAAACAAGGATGTGCAGTCCAGCTCTTCTGATTTCTCAGACTTTGCCTTAATTTCTGAGTTACTGTGAAGGAGGAACAATTGTTCCTGAAATAAGAAATAGAATGGGAAATAAGGTTACAGCCCCTTATGCTGCTCCAAATGCTGAGTTTGTAAAATTCCTACCCCTCTGGGAGAGAATATAAACCCAAGATTGTAAGGGAAGTGCAGGGGAAAAAAAATCTGTACCTGTAGTTTTACAATGTTCTGCTTACTTTAAACAAATTTTTATGTCTTGTACTACTAATTTCCTTGTCTGGTTCTCTCTGCCTGCTATGGCAAAGATCAACATTTTCTGTCCACAGCTCTGAAGAATAGGAGGCAAACTCTTGAGTTTTGGTGTTTAGTTATTTTGGAATGAGTAGTACCAAGTATGGACAGAAGTGGTAGTAGAATTTACCAGCACTTGTAAGAGGAAGGGAATCTTGTACAGAAAGTACAGCACAATAAATATGTAATTTTTTTGTAAATAAGTTAGATTGCATGTCTTGTCTAATAGTAAGTACTTTCTGGTCAAGCAAAAGTAAAAAATTGTCCTGTAAAAAAACTCCAAAAACCAGTCAGGCTTTTAAAAAATTCCCTAAGTTACAGAACCTTGGTCAGGTCAAAAGGTAAAGATTCAGGACTTTTCTTTAGGAATTACTTTATCATAGTGTCTTTAAAATAACCTACCCAATTTGTGATTATTTAAAAACTATTCCCATACAAATAACATTACTTAGATCCACCTTTAAAATTAGGTTTTGTGTTAAACCGAGCTTTTACTTTATATATGTACATTATAGAAATTTTTCTATTGCAATAGGCTTTAGGATGTCAATTTCCTACCCTCCCAAAATCAAGTTTGAATTGCTAGAATTTCCTTAAGGGCAGAAATACTGAGGTTTTAAGCAAGGTTTTCACATCACCATGTACATTTTTTTCATGTAATATGTGATGGAGTAAAATGACAAAAAATTGTAGGAAATTGTATCTTTTGAGAAGAATCCTTTAAAAAGTCAGTTTTGAACATAAACATTTTGACTGTTGTGGTTTTTTTCTGCATCTCTGGTTCAAATGTAGGTTATGATGTTTCATAAACACATTTGCAGCCACTTATGACACACCTGACTTATTAAACCTTCATTGTAGTGTTTGTCAAACTATTTCATTCTAACATTTCACTCTCAACATCCACTAATTTAAAAATACTTAGATATGAAAATGCAAACGTCCCAGATGACTTTAAAATGCATTAAGAAAACCTTTAGCAGAAAATGTTGCTTGATTTGTCTAGAAAATGACACTACTGCGGTAATAACACAACTTAATATGCCTTTGGAAGCAGTCAGTTCTGTCGCTGGAGAGAGAACAAAAAACCCAGCAAATGTGAGCTGGTTTTGAAGAAAAAAGTCTTTTGATGGAAAATTCTGGTGGGTGCAGGATGATAAATGATTTCAGTCTCTCTCCTGATATGTGCTTATCTCAAGCTCTACAGAAAAATCTTGACTCTGGGAAGAAGCAGGGAGAGCTGAGTGTTTGAAGCGTGGGGAGGGACAGGAGCAGCTGAATGTTGATTTGCAGTGCTTGTTAAACCCTCCTGATACGCCTGCCCTGAGGCTAAAGCAAACTTGCACTGACACTAATGGTATTTGGTCAGCAGCAGGCTACAAGATAAAAGGTGCCAAGTACAGGACGTTGTTTGCTGTTATTTAAATTGGTTCCTGGTGTTGGACAGAGCTGGGACTTAAACGGGGCTCTTGTGCAAACAGCATAATTACAGCCATTAACATCTCTCAGAGGTGGAAGGAACTAATTTTTCAGAAAATGTCAAATTGTAGGGGATGTATTTTACAACAAATGAGTTCTTTTTTTAAAATTGGATCTACAGCTTACCAGAGAGTGAGATGAAATTTCAGGAATACATTGTAAAATACCAAAAGAAAGAAAGAAACCGTGGTTTTCCCTACATGGGAATATGGATTTTTACGAGTGTGTGTCTCTGCATGCTCAGTGTTCAGTGTGTTTGACTCTAAGTGTGTTATTGATACAATTGGTGTTTTTTCTTGCAGGAGAATTTTTTCTTAAACTTGGTGCCATCCAGCTCAGGAACTTATTTCAGTGACAGCCAGTTGTTTTGCTCTTCTTGACTTTTCTTTTTTTATAAATGAATTTCATATTATCAGATGTCTTAAAATGCAATTGACAGCACTTCAAGAACATGGCCTTGTTACTTTTTGTCATAAATTTGGCTAGATCAAAAACCGTCTTTTGGGATTACTAGAGTATGAAACAACATTGAAATGTGAAGAGAAGAAATATTGTCTCCTGTGCCAAGGAACAATATTGTTGTTGTTGTTGTTTTCTGATATGTATACAATTCCTGCAGCATTTTATTCTGTCAAGGCTTTTGAAAAGTACAACATTTTGAAAATACTTGTTCCCCAACAAATGAAAACACTTAGAATATTTGTTTATATAAGCCCTGGAGGAAATGTTTGTTCCAAAGCAGCCCTGCTCCTTCTTGTTCTCTTCTGTGAAAAGAGCTGAGATACTTTTGAGATTTCTCTCTGGGAAATGAAAATCTTTCGAAAGCCCAGATGTATAATTGATATGCTTGAATAAGTAACTATGAATGTCCTCTTTGACAATAGAGTGATTGACAAAATGGTCACTTGGCTTACTTGAAGTAAGCCAAGGACGATGCCCAAGGGACTTTCAGAATTGCTGGTGACATGGGATAGAACCTCAGTAAACCTAATTAAAAGCATTTTCTGGAAGCAGGAGGCTGCTACCTGCTCAGATTTTTAGCAAGAGTTTTGAAGCATTGTTAACATTTGCAGGTTTCCTTCCCATGCCTGTGGAGAATGACCCTTGTGATTTGCATCCTTTTGTTTCAGCGCTGCTCACAGTGCACCCTGAGCAGTCACCTTTGGGAGGTGTTCAAACTGCAGCCCCTGCCTTGCACTCAGACAGGAAGCAAGGAAGGGGATTGAGAATTGAACCCCAGCACATCAAGAGCACCTTCTTAGAGAAACTGATCTGAGTTAAAGGAGAAACCTCTGACATTTCGTCCTTGTTCATGGAGTTGCTGCTTTGCTGAGGAATGCAACTAAATCTAACTTCCATTGCACAGCCTGTTAGATTCTCTTAATCCCTCAAACAGTTATCTGGAGAATCACAGGGAAAGGCAGTGGTTTGGAAAGAGTACAGCTGTCAGTCAGAATCCTTTTCTCTGTTGTGTTCCATGATTAGGGGCTGAGCATGAGGGAGGGAAATGCAGGGCTGGTGCTGAGCTCTGGGAGCAGTGTCCTGCTGCTGGGCAATCCCTTGGCACAAGGTCTGGAAGCCCACACTGTGCAGTAGCCCACAAATTCTTCTTAGAGGAATCAAAGCAGGTTTCGAAAACCTTCTGCTTGGGCTGTAGCTAGACCTACACAAAACATTTTGGCTTTGGCAGAGCAGCCTTTCCTGCAGGCAGCAGTATTGATTCTGCACTCGGTCACCACCCACCAGCCCTTGTAGTGCTCCAGGCTGGGCAGAGTGGCTGCAAAGCTGCCCGGTGGGAAAGGGCTTGGCAGGGCTCCCAGCAGCAGCTGAACAAGAGCCAGTGGGCAAGAAGGCCAAGGAAGGTGTAGCCAGGCGGGGCTCAGCATCTCAGCCCAAGTACAAAATGTCAGGGTGAGAGGAAATCACAGTCTCAGGCTGAGCCAGGGAGGTTTACCATGGATATTGGGAAAAATTCCTTCTCTGAAGGGGTTACTGAGCACTGCAACAAGCTGTGCAGTGGAGTAGGTTGTTTGCCACCCCTGGAGGTATTTAAAGACATGTAGATGTGATGGTGAAGGACATGGTTTAGTGATGGATTTGGCAGTGTTAGGTCTATCCTTGGACTTGATGCACAACAAGGTCTTTTCTGACCTAAATTAATTCAATGATTCTGACTGAGTTCTGAATTCATGTTATCATTGGGTCAGATGAGAGTATTTTGGTTATTTCCAGTCCAGTAGCTGCTTTCATGGAAGACTTACTTTTGATTGTGCTAAAGAAAACTTCAGCAAACATTTGGGGAAGAGTTTTGCCAAACTTTAGCAGCATCTGAACACAGTAATTGCCATCTACAAAGTCTGTTTTTTTCTGCTCACCAACTGGATTCTGTTCTTCTCTCCTATCTTCTTCCTGTACACAGATTGTTCCACTTCTTTTGACCATTCTTTATTACTATTTCTCTTCCTCTCTGCCCAAACACTTCTTTTTCATAGCAGGCCAATATTTCCTGCTGTCTTTGCTTCTGCTTAGTGGAGGAATTCCCAGAGTGCTGCCCTGACATGAGATATTCCATCAATAAGCCTCTGAACCTAAAATATTCAAGTGTTTACAGCACTGTCTTCCCAGGCGTGACACTAAGTATTTCCAGGTGAAAACTGAGTATACACAACCATGCTTCATCTCAGCTGGTACAAGACAGGCACTCCAAATCAACCACCACTTCCCAAGTGAAAAAGAAAAAAAGAAAAAAATGTGCACAGTCCAGCTTTCCTCTGTGATGGTGCACAGAGCATTGACTCACTGTGCCTTTAGTTTTTCACTACCCACACCAGATCCTTTCTTCTTCAAAGATTTTCAAGGGAAGAAAAATCTTTTAAATAGAGAAGATGTGTATTTCCTTTCCTTTCATATTCACTTCTCTAGTCACAGGCACTCTCCAGTTGTGCTGTGCATCTCTGCCCCTGTGTCTACTTAATGCCACCAAACCTGCCTATTTCAGAACACCCTTAGAGCTGCTGTCCCTAAAAGCACTTCAATTAAAGATCGTCCTCTTCCTTCTGCTGTGTTCTGCTACCTCACTAGTTTTCATGAGCACTTACTGCTGCTACTACTGCTTTAAGTGGTGTTTTTGAATTTGTTTTCCTTCTCTGTCCCTCGGTATGCTTTTGTGCTGTTTTTGTTGTCTTTCATGCTGAAGTGCTGCAGGATGACATTGCTCTGTGAGTCAAGGTACAGAAAAAGCTTGTTCTTTGATGTGAGGAAAATATTCTGTCCCATGCACTTGACTAGAATTACAGGACAAGTTGCTGGTAGATGTTGGTGCTGGAGCTGCCTGGGCAGTTGTATATTCTCAATATGGAAACAAATATGGTGCTGTCTTAATAAGGTGGCTGAAATTTTCAGTACAATCTTTCAGAACCCCCCTGAAACTTCTCAAGTAATTTAGCAATGGGAGCTTAGGTTTGAAAAAGAGAAGGCAGTCACATTTTCTTGCTCTCCTGGGGATGGTGTCAAGTAGATGGTGTTAAAACAAGTATCTGGTAATAAAAGCAAACATTATTAAAAAATAGAGGTCAATGAGTGCACTTCCTGCACATTGAGGAAGTCTGTGCTACTCATCTTAGAAATTCTGCTTGATGAAGGCAAGGCTGTGTGGTGAGTAGTTACTCACTAGTTGCAATCAGTTTGTTTTTCAGATTTGAAATCTCTCTTTGTGGCTGAGAGTCTGTCCACAGTTGTATTGTAAATAATTTCCATTGCTCAGCTGATTAGTGGCCCCTTTTTCTTTCAAAAATAAGGGTGCAGACTTTCTCCCAGCATCTAAAGGACAGAGTTGGTTTAAAGATGCTCAGAGCGTTCAGTTGCTTTGACTGAGGGCCAAATTTTACAACACCCTTTTCCATCACTAATATTAGTTCTTAGCCATAATGCACTAGTTTGATTTGTTTTATTTTTGTTTTGGTTTTGTTTGTTTTGTTATAAATGTTAATAAAAGAAATTAAAACCTTTTTAATATTAGAAGCTTTTTAGTAAAAGTCTATCTTTACACATAGAAAGAAGTAAACCAGAAGCACTACTTCTGGTAAGTACATTATTTTTGTGGACTTTCTCCTGAGCTGCTTGGTGTTA
The DNA here is from genome assembly GCA_013401375.1 of Spizella passerina. Lineage (NCBI taxonomy): Eukaryota > Metazoa > Chordata > Aves > Passeriformes > Passerellidae > Spizella > Spizella passerina. Next base: position 12,116 of record WBNQ01023987.1, on the reverse strand, counting down.
ACTGAAGTAACCCACTGAGGTTATATAAATTATCTATCACACCCTCATTTAAGCTGGTTCTTACCTGTGGGCTTCACGTATCTATCCACAGCCTCCTGCTGTTTATTCTGCTGCTTCTAACCCCAGAAGATGTTTTTCTGTCAGTTTAACTCTGCTTCCAAAATATGATTGAGCTTGAAACCCAAAACAAATTCAGATATTCAATTTTGAAAGTCTTTCTTAAAGGAAGCAAAACCTCTGCAAATGATTTCAGATTTCTGCCAGGAGTTAAACTGTATAGACTTGTGTGTCTGAAGAATGTTACTATTCTGTAAAGCCCCAAATGCTTCTAGAAATTGGGAAGATTTTCACCTTGAACTCTCCCTCTTCCCTCAAAAACTGAAGTTCTCTCCAGTTTTGTACGTTCCTAATTCTGAGGATAGGACTTGAGGAAGATTACATCAAAACCAGGAATAAACTCCATATTTTTTCCAAACAGACAGTGACTGTGACTTCTGATGGCTTCAATGAATATTTTTTTTTACTGCTGCTCCTAAAGGGCCCATTTTGCAGGGTAAGACCTCAGGGCTGGTTTCCAAATTCTGCACTGGGATATGAATGAGACAGGCAGTGGGTAGGCAGCTAAGGAGGAATCTGGTTTTGGTATTAAATAAGTTGTCAGCTGAAAAATAGAGTCATGTGGGCTGCTGGACTGTGCTCAATGCACAGCTGCCAGGTTTGTTTGGCAGTCTTACTCATCCACAGCAGAATAGGTGTCACCTTAATCAGATGAGCACAGGATTCTGTCTGCCACAAAGGGGAAGCCTGCTGAGTTTCCTCCTTCATCAGGTTTAAAGCCCAGAGATAAAGAAAATCTAAGAGAGAAATCCAAGAAAGATTGTCAAGTCTGTGTTCTCCAGCAGAAAAACCTGCTGCTGTGCCAGAAGAGAAATGATGTTTACTTCAGCAGTCTACAATATTCAAGAGTGGAGAAAGGGAAGACATCAAAGTTGCATGTAGCTGGCTGTTTCACAAGCTGCTTTCTCAGTATTTCTCACTGAAATTATTTGTGTGTGCTGCTGGTTTAGACAGAATGTAAAAGAATTGAGTTTTGAGGGCTTCATATTGTCAGATGTGCTTTTCAGGTTACTGACTGGAGGAAACAAATTTTTTGGCTAACCATGCATGAGTTTCTTATCCTTTTGGAATAATATTTTTTATACATACTGTGCTATCCCCCTCTGACAACATGATTTAACTTTGCAGAAAGCAAAATAAATATTGGTTAATCCCTTTTAACCTCTTAGTTGTTTTATACTAACATAGAACTAGTTCTTTTACCTACTGTACAGGTAGGGGAAGGAGATGCCTTCTTTAACAATTCAAGGCACTTGGGCAAAGCCTTGTGCTGCCCTGGCTGCAGTTTCCAGCAGCAGCATCAGGACACCCCCTCTGCAGCTGGAGGCTTGCCCAGGGCTGCTGAAGGCAGCATGGCTTACCCTCTGGCTCTGCTGCTTTCTCCCAAAACCCTGAGGTTTGGTCCCAGCTGGATGCAAGCCTTGGCCAGAGCCAGGGGGTGGAACAAAGGCTGGAGTGGGAGCAGGAGGCAGCAGGGCTCACTTTCCCACTGAGGGAAAGGATTTCTGGGTCTCACGTGAAGAAGGGACTCAAGACTTCAGCTAAGGTGAAACAGGACTTGCAGCTTCTGTGGGGGTGAGGGAAAGGTGCCTTGCAGGCAGATTGCAGCATGTGGGTCATGAACCATCTGTGTGTTAAATAACTAATTCACCAGGCTGAGTCACCAGCTCTGCTTCCATTCCCGACTCTTCTGCACTGCTTAGATTGCCTTTGTCCTGCTTTATTTTTCCTGTCTATGAACAATGGAGGGGAAAGTACTCTTCTGTCTCCAAAGCTTGGGGATTCCTCTCTGTTGAATGAAAAGTACAGCTGAGAGTTTTGTAAGGATTTAATTGTCCCAGTGGAAAATGCTGCTGGACACTTTACTGGAGTAACACTAAGAACAGGGGCATTCACATGTTCACAGTTCCTGCCTCTCACAAGTCATGCTTTTTAAAGCTTTTGCATTTCTGGGACTCCTTTGGTCCCTTTATTCCTTTGACCATCATTGTCAGGAAAGGAAAAATTCTAGGTATTACCAATTGTGTTGATTGAAGCTGATAGCCTGGTCAGTAAGGCTCTGTTTGGTGTCTTGATAATAAATATGACATTCTGTCCTAAGTAGTGCTAAAGATTTTCTGTTTGCTTTGACTTTTATAGAAAAGAGGGACCTTCAGAGAAAATTTAAAAAACCACATAACTATCTGGATTATCTCCATTCTGAATGAAATTTATTTACAGGTAGTCTTCATTTCTAGGTATTAATGGAATAAATGCCCAATACATGGCATATCCTGTTTTCACCACAGTGAAAGAATTGTGACACAAAATAAACCGTGTTTTAGCCTGGCTAACAGAAATACAGGTAAGGGCAGCTAAAATGCAGAAAAAAATATCATATCTGTAAGAGAAAGTTTTATAGAGGAAAAGAAATTGGTATCAAACTTGTGAGAGTCTCTGATAGAAAATGGAGGTAGTTTATTACTAAGTAGCTAGTAAATAGTTATGTTAACATAGTTCATATAAGAAATGCTTTTGAAATTGAAGACTAATATCTAATAGTGATATTGCATAAGCAATGTTTAAGTTAAAATATTGAATATGAAACATAAAATCCTCTCTGAACTACTTTTATTTCAGCTTTTAACTTCAGCAAGTATTAAGAGCTATGGAAGTAATTTGGGCAGTTGCTGACCCACCATAGACAAAGTTAGCAGAATTTTCATGCAGTATTAATAGAGACAAAATTTGTACTAGGATTCTGCTTCTTCATGTGCAGTATATTTTCCTCTGTAAAGTGACAGGACTGGTCAAAATTCTGAGCTGTGGCTCTCAGGAGGAGTGCTGCTGTCACTGGAGGACAAATGTACATTGAAAAGTGACAGATGTCAGCTGCTAATAATTATGGAAGCTTAAATAGTTATAAATTTTTATGTTATTGTAAAAAAATGTGTTTCTTCATAGGAAAGATTGTGATATTAGGAATTATATTCCTAATTAATTCCAGACTTTTTTTTTTATTGCTTAAGGCTGTGTGTTGTAACTTATGGCTTTGGATTTAGAAAAAGTTTAGATTTAGAATTTGGATTTAGAAAAGTTGTGGTTTTGCTGTCTTGAGTAATTTCAAAGATTACAAAACTATAGGAAGTTAAAATCTTATTTGAGGTTCAGGAACACACAGGAAATATTTCCTCTACAAATGTACATTTATTTTTTTTTTTTGTTCTCAGTCTTTTACAACTTTCTTTGCAATAATTTTACAACATTACAGTGGGAAAGCAATGTATGGTTTTGCAGTGTCTTACAGCTGCAGTTTTTCCTCCATTATTTGGCTCTTTAACTTCTTTTTTACTTATATTCAAAGCTGTGGGTGTATGGGGAAGCAGCAGCCCTATGGAAAATAATGTGGAATCCGGCAAGAGAGGGCTGAGGCTGAGGGTGCGCCAGTGTGGAACAACACAGGGAAGGGTTTGCCTTGAGTCCTGCTCACACCCAGCACTGCCTGAGGAAAAGTGGGACAAAATCTGGTGTGCAGAAGGCACCCTAGCCTTCAGTCAGAGGCCAGAGCAGTGCCTGTTCCTCCTCGTTCTTGCTGAGGAACAAGGGCAGCTAAATAATTCAGTGTAGTTCCAGCAGCACCCGGGGGCACCGGCCCCTGCCAAGCGCTGCCTGGGGTGGTGTGGGAAGGCAATTCCATCAGTGCTGGGCAGGTGTCAGGGGCTCACACTGCTGGGCTGAACGCTGCTAGTGAGGGTCTTCCAGCTTCAGGTGTGAAATTCCAAACACAGGATGGCTTGTGTTAAATGCTGCTTATTAGGCTAAAAGGCCCCTTAAAAAGAACTGGGATGTAGCTGTTGAAATTTGGTACAGCCTGGCACTAAGAAATCATTTGCCACCAGAGATAGTGTAGTTCAAACCCAGTGTTTGTATTTCTTCCCACAAATAAGTCTCAAAACTTTCATTCAGAGAATTAGACTTTTATTACTTTCTCCTTCAATTCTGATGTTGGGTCAATAATTTAAGGCAGCTAAAATAACTCTATGATGCTGTGTATTCAAACAGAGCAATACATTAAAGATAAATATTAGTAATATTCTCAAAATAGAAGACTAAACTGATTTTACTATTTTCATTTAAAATTTTTAACTTTTTTAAAATTTGAAAGGGAGGAGGTAACAGAAAATGAAGCTATGTAAAAAGTTTGTGGAGAGCATACAGTTATGGGTTTCTGGATTTTGCACAGTGATGGACAGCTGCTTTTATTTCTGTCATGTGGGCAGAGATCAATGAGTGAGCTTGGAAATTTTTCCTCTCTGGAAAAAGAGTTTTCCTCTATTTCGCATGTAATAACAAATTTTCTCATAGTTAATATGAGAACAAGGAAATGAAGACTCTGTGTTACGGAGATTTTATCAGAATAAGGGAGTTTACCATAGTTATTTTTAAATATTGTAGCTGAGTTGTGGTTTGCTCCAGACATTCTTATGTCTCCTAAGCTAAACAATTTCCCCCTCAGAGATGTGGATTTTTGCTTCCTTCCCCAGCTTGTTACCCAAATAAAATGAGTATAAAATAACCCACACCAATAAATGTTACTGTACTGCTCTGTAGCACTGCAGCACCTTGACAGTCCCACACGAGATCAAAACTTGTTGAGCTTGGTCCTTTGTGAACAAACAACATGAGGCTGCCCCAGTACAGCTTTAAAATAAAATCTTGCAGGATAGGCTGGGGAAAACATCTGCACTGATTTGCTGCAGGTAAAGGTCATGGCCAGAATTAGAAGACAGAGTTACAGCAATACCTGAAATGAGATTTCCTGCCTGCGAGCTCATTGTGCTCCAGTGGACCACGGTGCTCTTGAGCAGCTGTTTTATCTTTCCAGTTATCCCTCAAGGGAAAAAAACAACATGGGAAATTGTATTTATGAATAAGGCAGTTATTCCAAAGTACTGCCATAAATTGTCATCTTAATGTTATTTCATGTTTAACATCATTACATTCTTTTCCAGCTGTTTCGTTTTTTGCTCACTTTCTGAAAAAAAGAGACGTGGGGTAAAGACAAGTGAGTGTGGGTAAAATAATTAGTGATCCAAAGAATTAATCTAGTGAATGTAAGAGGAAAATGTAAATCTAAATCAGAATTTTACAGGTAAACAGTTTTGTGATATATTTCTTGTCACAGCCTTAGGCTTCAGCAGTAAACTCTTGTTCTTTTAATTCTTTGGGATTTTTTTTCTTTCCCCTCTGGCTCCCAAACTAATTTTCCACAGAACAGAAGTAGCCTTGCTCAGATGATAGAAATCACAACTAACACAGGGGAGAAATTCTCCCAGATTTCATAATTCTGGATTTTAAACATTTAAAAATAATTAGCATTCCAAAATGAAGTTGATATTTTTCCAAGCCTGATGTACCTTGTCCTTATCTCTGAGACAACACTGGTGAATACCTTTTGTTTTTCACTCAAAAGCCTATCTTTGGACACTTTTCTTCTGTAGTTTTTGTGAACAAATGTTCACATGTCTTTAGTGAACATTTGCCAGTGAAGCAGTTATCTTCTCTCCTAGGAGACTTTTAAAATACAAATAAATGGAATCCACAAATGCCCCTACTCCCCACCACCACCCCTCTATTATGTTGAGCCATGGACAAATCTGCTTGCAGGGGAGTCTTTAATGAAGTATACCTAACCTATTCCTGCTAGTGAAGGGTAAAGGGCAGGATTATGTCACACTTCTGGCTTGTCTCCATCTTCCAGGGCAAAGCAGAAATTAGGCTGTGTACAGTTAATAACATTTGGACTGGTATGAGGAGAGTAATTCAGAAGTTATTAAATAAGAACTTTGTAGTTGCCAATGCATGCCCAGTTCCAAACAAGGAAATATTTTGGTCTACCAAAAAATCTTAAATAAAGGTACTGCACTAATTGTATAATTAATTTAATTCTTGCACAGAAGAAAATTTTCCTGTTTTGTGTGGAAATATTTATTTCTTGTAAATGAATATTTTAGATATGTCTATTGAAAATACTCATGCTAAATCCACCCTGAAGCTGTTTGGGGTTTTTTAATTCTCACCCTTACCACATCTCCAAATATGAGGAATTAGGAAATGCTTCTTTTCCTCTATCAAAGCCTTTTTTGTAACACTAGAACGAATTCTGTAATAAGATCTGAGTACCAGGAGAATCCTTCTGTAGAACAAATTTCAAGTCTATTTCAGGTCAAAATCTGAGCAGATTTTTTTAATGTACTCATTCTAGTTTTGATGTAAGAAGTGATCCTGTAGATGTTTATGCACTGCAGTCCATTAGCTTCCCTCCTTCCTTGTTGCTGATAATTTGACAGCAGAAAATCCCTGGCAGTGGCACACTAAAGGATATAAATGCCTGTTGTGTCAGCAGCATGGCAATCCTCAGGCCACACACACCTCCCTCTGCCCTCAGCTGCTAAGACCTCATTTTCTGCCTGTTCATGGAGGTGTTAAATTTGTTCCTCCTTAAACATACACAAAAATGAGATTGTGACACGTTTATGTGGTGGGGAATGAACAGGTCAGACAAGCTCAAGAGCTGATGGAGTGCAAATAGAGGCAGTCAGGGAAGCAGCTCAGAATTTGTTTTGGGGAGGTGAAGAAGAATATGTCACTAAAAAACCCATTCTGTAGATGGAAATATTTAGCATGAAAAATATGCTGCTCTAAAAGTGGAGAACTCAAAGAATGAGGGTGAGCATTTCTGGAACCTTTTTCTGAGATACTGATAATATTTGAGGTGATGTGAAAGGATGTAACTGCAATTTTTGTTTGCTTCTCAATTAAGCACATTTTGCTTACAGCAGCTTGAATGGACAGTTAATCATATACCTTTTTAGTAGAATGCACAAAACTGCTTGCAAGGATCAGCAGTCTTTTTAACTAGAACATGTTTTAAAAGTTTATGTCAAACCTCTTGGTTTTTGTTGGTATGGTTACAAATTACAGTGGAATTCCAATTTTGTTGGGATGTCTTCATTGGAATTACAGCTGCGCTGGTGGAATCCCTCCAGTCCAGTAAAGTTATGTAAAATTTATGTCCTTTAACATATGGAAAATCCAATCCAATCCACAGTATATTTTATGTTTTGATACAAATTCTGTATCAAGAATTTGTATGTCAAAGTTATTAATCTGGCTTATTCCTGTCCCCTCCACCCTGGGCCAGCAGTAAGAACTTGGAGAAAAGAAAAAAAAAAAATTCCAAAATAGGCAATCATGACACTGAGATTTAGCATCAGCCCTTCTGCTTCTGCAATAATAATCCAATGTCTTTAGCATTATTTCAGTGCAATACCAGCCCAAAGTAAATTCTCAAGTGTTCTGTTTTATGGTAAAGCAAATTAGATCTAACCCTGAAAATGTTAATCCATCAGACTACAAAGGCAAAACAGACACTCAGACAAATATCCCAACTCCCCAAAATTCATGGCACTTGTATTTACTACTTAAACTGAATTTTAGCTGAAGGGAAAATGTAAGTGATGCTCACTGATAAATGTTACTGCACTGTAGGAAGCTACAGAATGATCAACTCTAGTATTTATAGCTATTTAAAGAACATGCAGCTCTAAATGTTTTAGCATATGCTGTGTGTACACATGAGTGTATACATACCCTCATCAGGAATTTGTTTAGGAAAAATATAACTGATCAAAGATTTGGTAATGCTCCATGTCTGTCTTCCTCTTTAGTAAGTTTTTTCTTATTTTTAATGTGTGTTCTCTTTCTTTTTTTTTTCTTTTTTTTTTCCTCTAAGTTTTTTGGTATGCACAGCCTTTCCTAATTTCTAGATCTTAAAGGAAAAATTTTTCTGGTGCCTCACAACATTTTATTCAGTAAAATTATTTTACAGTGTATGACAACAGCTTCCATAAATAAGTTGATAAATAGGAAAATGAAGCAAAAGCCATCTGAACAAACACAGCAATTACAAGGATAATGCTTGTCTTGATGTGAAATATCAGAATACTGAATCATTTAATAAAATGAAATTTGTAATTTATTAGTTAGTTATATCCAAGTTGCTATAAACATGTTAAGCTTTTGTCATACCAGATTTTTTCAGTGATATCTCAGTTAAGAAGGATTGCTGCTGCCTGTGTGCAAGCAGAATTCCTTTCTTTTTGATCTGATCCTGATTTTCTTTAGATACATTTTACTGTTACATACTGACCATCATTTTTATGTTAAAAAAGCTGATGTTGAGATGCAATGGGCACAATCTGCAACGTTGTTCCCCAACACAGTCTCCTCCAAGGGACCTGCATTAAGAGAAGCCAATCTGGGCATTTTCTATAGGAAAAAAAAAGGAATTGTTTGCTCAGAAAGAGGAATAGAAACTTATCCTTTGTTGCTCAAGTATCCTCAAAAGTAATTATCCAAAAAAAAGACAATTGTTTTCTTGTTTGCTTTGCTCAGGCCAAGCTACCCACAGCAGTTCTAGCAGGAGAAGTGAATCAATGTCTGTCTGCCCTGTCACTCACAGCCAGGTAAATACTGCTGTGTTTGTTTTCCCTCATCATGAGCTGCTGTGAGAGCTCTCTTCGTGTGGCACATTGAGCAGAACTTAAACCCCCTTATTGTATTGGGCAGTTCTTTAAGTGGAGGCTGTGCACAACCTTGTGGAGTTGGTTTAGGTGCCTGTTGTACTCCTCTCCTGAGCTCTGCAGACCCTGCCATGGGATGTAAGCACATGACAGGCAGGTCTGCCTCTGTGATGGTGTTCACAGGAGTCTTAGGATGAGGGGAGAGGCNCATGAGACCAATCTCAGATCCACCTGTTGCATTCCACAGCAGCAGATAACCATTGTTTACATTTGTTCCTGAGGCCTCTCAGCTTCTCAGGAGAAAAAATCCTAAGGAAGGGATTTTTCAGAAAATATCATGGCTGCATGCCTCTGTACGTGACACACAGCTCTGCCTCCAAGTGAGCAATCAGATCCTTGCAGGCTGTCCTGTGCAGCCACCCCAGGCAGGCAGCACTGCACTCCCCTGAGCAAAGCAGGCAGCATTTGTGTGTGTGAGCACTCTCTGCACCTCCCAGTAATCCATCACAGCCCTTAACACTGCTCACACTCCTGGTGGGCACCTGGAGGGAGCAGGGACCACACATCCAGGGCAGATCCTAGGAAATCAGTGTTCCTGTAGGCAGAATCACTGCTTATGGCTTAAACCAAACCTGTTAAAAAACCAAAATGAGGAACTTGACTTAATCCACTGAAGGGCTCTAACGTAATTGATTTGACTGGGATTTAAGAAAAATCCAAATTGGCATCAGTTATTCAAAGTTTGTGTTGCCACTGTCATCTTTAACATTATACAAAGGGAGAAGATGAAATTCTATATGTATGGATTTGATTCTTCTGCTCATATCTTACATTTAAAAAGGTGTGTATCTAATATAACCATAATAATATATACTATAAAATATAACAGGATTATCCTATAATCCAATAAAAGTTTCTTTTCTTGGAAAAGTTCCAATAAAATACACTTCTCTGGCAGCATCAATGTAGTAGACCTCCTCCTGGGCTGTGTTTTTCTGATGATTCTGAATAGCACTGGATAAAAGGGGAGAATGAGGGAGACTTCCCTACGTGATACACAAGTATTTTTAATTTTTTTTTTCATAAAGGATAATTTATGAATTATCTTTTATTTCATAAAGGATAATTCATGAATTATATAGAAACGTAGCTAGCTTTAAGGAAAAGGCATCAGGAAAGAAATTATTACTTTGATATTCCTGAACATCCTCTATGAATAGCATTTTTCTCATCTTTATATGAGCTCTCAGAACCTATGTTCTTTGAAGAGAAATGTGGATGCCCGTTTTTAGTGGCACCAAATGATTTCAGCCAGCAGCTGTTTGTAAGGAATTCCCCACTGTTTGGAGAATTACCAGCTCTGACAAAGCAGCACTGGGTTGTGCTCTGCCTGTGAAATTGGCAGAATTCTGAGGCCCAGCCATGATAAGCAGAACTTTGGTACAATCAGCTGGTTTCCTTTGGTGGCTGTGATTGCTGGGAGTGTGCTATCATATGGCCAGATATAGATATCATAGATATCATAGATATCATAGATATCATATGGCCAGAGAGGCTGGGAGCTTCTGGCTCATCAGGCAAGAGTGCAAGCATTTTGTGGAGCTTTGCATTGTTGTTTGTGAGCTGTTATCTTTGTGTGTGACCAAGGTATGAGGATGTAAAACCTCTTCTGCTTTTCTATATATTGAGTAGGAACCATGTAGTTGTGAGCAGATAATGTATGGCATATATTGGATTGAGAGGACCCTGATGTTGTGGCTATCATTTATTTCATCACTTGGATCAATCACTTCAGTCTGTCCAAAAAAAAAAAGCTTTTCTTCAACTGAATCTGTTGAATGTGATTTCCATTTTCATTGTGGGTTCTCAGTTATGAAATTTTTCTCATACACTTACCCCTATGGGTTTTTTTCAATACCTATGAGGAGATGGCATTTTCTCTTATAGGAAGTTCTATGCCAAATCTTGATAAAGGCTCACATTTTTATGTGAAAAATAGCTCTGGATAAAAATCTGTTGTTGATTTATTCCCATGTTTTAGTTTTTGGCTCCTACCTCTGACTAGAGCAATAGGCTTGTTCAGTGCAATTTTCAAAACATACAGACAACTAGTGCTGGTATTCTCTGATTTTAATTCTGCTTTGTAATGTTGGGTTGATTATGACCAAGACATGAATTGGTCATAATTGTTTTGACTCAATTAAGCTTTTAGTTCATTTTTTTTTAAGCCCACAGAAAGAAGTCATAATGACTGAATTTTAAACTCTGTAGGGAGTTTAATTAGTTTGGTTGTTTCCAGTAATTTATTCACCAGTTGGAGTCTTTTCTGTCAAGAATCTTAATTGAAATACTGCCTAGTTTCCTAACTGGAATTCAGAAAATGAAATATATACTAGGGAAGAGCAAGAACAACAAAAAAGATTGATTTTAGGAAAGCACTTTCCAAGTAATGTGATCAAAGGACGCCTACTGGAATTTTGATTCTTCCATCAGCCTTAGTTTTATTTGTGGCAGGATACAGAGGAATGAGAAGGCAAACAGAGCTTCCCAGATTTGCTGGATATATTTAAGCAGCTTCCCTCACTTGTTTGTTCCAGAGGTGTCACCTGCAAGCCTCAGGGGGTGCCGTGTTGTAGCCATGCCTTTCTCCAGTTTACAGGGGAAGAGATAAAGATATAAAATGGGAAAAACCTGAGCCCCGTGGTCCTGCTCTTGTTACCACCATCCAGGTGGAGCAGGAGCCACTGAATCTCCCTCCCCTCTAAAACCAATTTCCTGCCAGCTTTTTACCTGTGTGTCTGCCCAGCCAGGCTCATTTAAACACAGGACTGCTGGGGCAATAGCACTGAAAGCCTCACTACATTTGGGATAAATGATGCTCTCTGCAGCTACAAAAATTCAGTCATTTCGGCATAAAAGGAAACCAGATTAGTTTCCTTTTCAGGTCCACTCCAGTCCCCAGTCATCACACTGGCTGTGGGCCCAGGGGGACAGAAATCATACTTGTTAACAGTTCTGGCTTGACTTTCATAAATGCTTCCCAAATCTCAGGTAACTCAGTCCTCAGTAACTGAAAGTGAAACATATCAACAAACACACGTATTGATGTTTTGGTGTTAATAAGGGGATATTTAAAAAGATCTCTTGATGCAATCTTTTTTACCATCTCCTTCATAAAATGATGCTGTTTTAAATACGCTGGACCTGACAATATATGATAATCTTGAGGGTGACTGGAAATTCTCTCTCCATTACTTTTACCTATGGGACCAGGTGCTTTTGGAGAGGCATTTGGAGAGGCATTCATTATAAACACACACAATACTTTTGTATTTATTCATTCCACTGTGCTTTGCCTTCGTTCATTAGTCTGGCAAATAATAACTTTCATGTAATATCCCGATCTCAGAGGAAGGTGTCAGCTCTGCAGTAGCT
>WBNQ01023984.1:0-13097 GCA_013401375.1 Spizella passerina | reverse complement strand
CTGCTCCTCATCATCCACTTTGAGATTTAGAAAAGAAGTACCTCAGGCTGGTGCCAAAGGCTGAACCAGAGGAATACGGCTTGCAATACAAATATAGTTTAGACCTAGGAAATTCGTGTGGAGCAAAGTCAGACCTGGATTGGATTCTCCTAATTAAGCACTTGAAAACTTCCAGGTCTAATCTGGCAACCTGAAGGCAGCTGGTGCAGAAAGCATGCAAAAGAGAGAAGGACAATGCTTTCCCCCTCTAAGTAGACACATTCTGTGCTCCATACCACAAGAGGAAACTTGTAGGGAGCTGTGCTTGAGGGATCCTCATGCCAAATCCAAGAAGAGCCCTGTCAGCTGACCAGGAGAGGTCTCAGGGCTCACCTGTGTGCTCCTCTGGAGCGTAGAGCTGCAGGAGCCATTTGGACTTCAGGTTATGCTACATGACTTGAGAAAGGAATATTGTGCCTGAGATTTTGTCTGGTCGGGGCTGGTGTTTATATCCTACTTTGAGGCAAACTAAAATCCTCTGTGGAGCTGAGGAAAGAGCACCTTCAGGAAGTGAGTGTGTGATGGAGTTCTGCTGCCTTATGATTTCCCAAGTATTTGTTGCCAGTTGAGGGATATCCTTTGAGAAAAAAGGTCCAAAAGAGTGCCACCAGCCTGCTTGTTGGAGATGGATNATGAATTTTTTTTTTGTACTTAACACTTAGTCATACATTTTTAAATCAGAATTTTGTAATAAGTAGCTCCAGTAAGAACTACAGAGTTCTTTGAAGTGACAGCTTTAGAAATGCTAAAGACTCCTTCATGGAATGCACATGATTTTTTTTTTTTCCAAATTCAGTTCTCCCTTTGATTTTAGTTCTTGTGGTGCCCAGTAATTCTTGAGTCTCCTGCTGCTCTGACCCCTGTTTTTTATGCAGTGATGTAAAAGAATCTTTTTGCTTTTGAAGCAAAACTGTCCACATAGGGACAATAAATACATGTGTGCAGATTTCCCAGTGTCTACCTTCAGCTCAAACCTTAATTTAGTGGAAGATCCTTCAGTTGAACCTCTCTTTCCTGAAGAATAGTAGTGTTGGGTTCATACCAGTTGTTTTAGAAGCAGATATATATGTATGTGTGTATAGGAGGCTTAAAGTAGGGATGGTGTGCAGTTGTTAATTTCCACAAAAGTATGCATTATAAGCAGAGAAGTGAGGAGCAATGCTCAGTAGCTTACCCTGTTGCCTAAGGAATGTGCCCGGGAGGCTGGACTACAACTCCATTATCTGTCAGCAGTTTTTCATGAAATTAATCTTATTTTACTCCAGGTTCCTCTGAGATCTGCATATAAATCTGAAATTTATGGCAGGTGAATTTTTCTGGGGTGAATTACAAACCTCTGGACCTGAAAAATGTGTTGGTTATAACTCTGGCTCCTTAAATACATTTGAAGCTCCCTTTTGCCTTTCTATAGCAGAGGGAGATCCTTTTCTCCCTCTGTTACTTTTAGATGTTATTTACCATCTTGCTGTTGTTTTGTCATAAATTAATAAAGCAACGACTTTGCATGCAGCCAAGAAGATGTGCACTTTGAACTCTTTTATGTGATCACTTTGGAGTAGGAAGAAAGAATGTTGTTTATTACATGATGTTTCTTTAAATCCCTTAGGATTAGCATTTTCAGCTGAGTCCCCACCAGACCTCTTTGTAGGTCACTTATGTGTGATACCCTGGCTGCACCCATGGCTTGGAGATGTATTCAAGTGACCTAAATTGCATTGAGAGGGAGAGGGAAGCTGGGAGGGAAGAATAGGAGAATTGTGGGAAAAATGTCTGTCTGAAAATTTGACAAAATGCAGTTCTCGTTCCTGGAGAAATTAATTCAGAAAAAGACTGGCTTAAGAAATTTCAAAATATAAAAGAACAGATGATTTTAGGAAGGAAATGCTGTTATATAGCAGCTCAGAATGTGGACAGAAATGGAAGTGCAATTAGGGGTATGGTTACAAAATATGGACGCAAAAGAGGCTTTGCAGTGAGATGTCTGGCACTGTATGATCCAGTAAATGAACTCAAATTAGCTGCATTCATATAAAGTTTAAATGACAGTGAAGGAATCTTCTGGAAGTGATGGTCCCATTAGCAAAGTGATGTGCCTTTATTAACGTTATACAGCTGCAATAATCTTAATGGAGCAATCTAGTGTTCTTCCCAAAGGAAGATCTTATCTCATTTATTAATTGTCTTTCTAGTAGTTATTAGTTCATCTGATCTTGGATAAGTGCACAGACTGAAAATTTTGATGCTGCAGATAGGGAGTGGGTTTAATGCAGGATGTTAGTAACTGTGTTCCAAGATTGACTTGTGCCTTGATATATGTTTCCATCTGGCTGGACTACTGGCTGTGCAAATACTTCATTTGCATTGTAGCCTGAATTAGTCACCTGTTACTGGTGTGCAAAGCAAGTATTGTCTTCTTTCAGATGCTGACAAGTGACATTTAAATGTACTTCTGTCAGATACATGAGAAATTAGGCTGCTGAGCACATCTCTGATGCTTCCTCTGGCTGGAAAGTGAGGTAATGATTAACAGAGAGAGAAGTTGGAACAGTGTGTAAAGCTCCCCCTTTGAACATTGAGGAGGTGCTAATTCTGACTGCAGTAATTGGATGTTTTTATCTGACCTGTAAAGTCTTGCTATGGTTTTTTGTTGGTATTGGTTTTGTTTATTTTTAAACAGAAATTAGTATAGAGGGAATAGGGATTCTTACTTCCCTCATGACACCTGGTTAGAACAAAAAGCAGCTCCTGCCACCCTGATTACGTGGAAGACACAGGTGGTTCTGTGTGTTATATAATGATTTTAAGTGAAGCTTTTGGGGGGAAAAAAATAAATCTGAAATGCTTTGTTGATGCAAGGTGGCACCTGGTAATACTGCAGTGGTTTCTTTCTGATGTGGAGATACTCCTCAGGAATGCAGCCTGTCTCCACTGGGGTGATTTTGAGGAGGACTCCTCCTGCACCTGTGCATAATCTGGGGTCAAGACATGCTGGAGGAGTGAATGGAGGATGTTCACAGGTTGTGGTTGATGGACGAAGAGTCTCAGTGTGATTTCTCCTGTTACCAGAGTAAAGGGAGGCACCTTAGGGATGAGAGGTGTAGGGCTGCAGGCTCTGAATCCCTCCCTTCTCAGTGAGGTGGGTATTTGGGTTTTGAATTTTGAATTCTTGCCCCTAGCCTCACCCTCCTCCAGCAGGGTATTTGGATACCCATAACAGAGGGCAGAACATCACCCAGTTAATTCTCTGGAGTAAAGCTGCTGCAACTCCTGGTGGGGAATTGAATGTATGGCTTATGCCCTAAAGCAAAGTGTATAATGCTTAGAGAACAGAGTGAGATTTTTTTCTTTGTTGCTGGACTATATTATCATGTTGGAATGCTGTGGTTTGGACTTATTCCTAGACGGGCATCACCACTAATGTGCATTTAGCAAATAACATTATTAAGTTGAAAAGATGTCTCTTGCAAATTTTATGGGTTTGGAACAGAGGGAAAATAACAGCATTCAAGGACTTCTAATACATTGTTTTCTCAATATTAAGACCAGCAACACTTTCCTCTCTGCATCCTATAGCATGATTTTTGTAGGCCATGTAATTCTGCCATTTAGCTGCATGGGCCCATTAATTTTTTTAACCAAGCTTCACAAAGGAGGAGAAAAAAATGCAAGAGCGAGAAAACATTTCCGTTCCTAACATTCATTTATGTGTTTGTCAGAAAAGAATGCTAGTCTTGGCTTTTATTTATATGCGTGACACTACACTGTAGATCCATGTGCAATATTCAGTGTAAACATAAGGTGCTCTCAAGCTTTATTTATGACCTCCTGCGTCTGGTTGTAAAATACCTTGAAAAATTTTTGTTGAGCCAAAACAAGAGGTGAGATCCAAGGCAATAGATCCAAACCTAAAAGACCTGCAGGACGCAAGTAAAAGCACCTTCTTTTCTCCATAGACCTAGACTGCAGCACTTGTGCTGCATAGCTGAGGAATAAGTGAAACTAGGAATTAAACTTGAGAGACTGTTCTAGAGTGAAGGCTGTATAGAGCCTACAGCTTTGTAATGCTGGTTGTACTGTAGGAATTATGAGCAGTGGAGCATTTTTGGGTTCAGGCCTTTATTCTTTTGCCCACATGAAGAAAGAAGAAATTGGTAGTCTTCATAATAATAGTATATTTCTTTGGATGCACATAAAATGTTACAGTTTATGCAAAATTATTTATAGCCTTCCTCAGTGCTGCGAGGGCAGAGGATATAATCATCAGTGCATAAAGTAAAAAAAACCCTGAATTTTCTTAAGTGTGAGAAGAAGTGACAAGAAGGAAGTTGTGCTGTTGATCTCATCCAATAGGTTGCCATGAGTAAGATTTATACAGAAGCTGGCTTAGGTCCAGGCTGCAGCAGAATTAAGCACCTTGCCCTGCACACACAAACACTTGTTAAAGAAGCAGTGTTGTTGGCATGAATAGTTGAATGAATGGTTACTTTTGCTTACACTGCATGCAAATGCTTTTTTCCTGTAAAATGTTTTCTTTTTTTTCTGTTTTACTCACGGAATTGGGTATCCTGTGACAAAAGAGGTCATATAACTTACTTCACTTGGCAGCAAAATTGCATTCATCTTTTGAGCTTCCAAACTGTGTTTCATTTTTGTTCTGGCAGTGTATATTGGTTATTTTCCCCTGGTTTCCTTTAATGAGCTCACCTTTATCCAGTTTTTGAAGATTTTACAATGACGAAGTGGAGCAACTAATGGAAAATAGTTACAGAGAAGAAGTAGTGGAAAATTTAAAACTATCACATTTCTGCAAAGTAGCCTTTTGTGAAACTTATACTACCATTCTCTAAAGAAAAAGCAGTTAAGTTATTTAAGAGGTTTCAGATTGTCTGGCTGATCAATATCAAGTACTAATAATGCTATATTAGCAAAGGCCCATACACTCAGGCCTTATTACAATTATATCCATTTATTGATACTAACATTTGATCATATACAAGAAATTATTTTGATGTTATTTTTGATGAATGTTGTTCAGACATGCTATATGGCTTGATCTTGTAAACCTTTACTCATGAGGGTAGTCAGTTGTCTTCAAAGATTTTCAAGAATGGCCCATATGCAATACAACCTTGATTATCCAAATGTCAGGGGAGACATTGAATAAGTTCATATAATCGACATTTTGAATAATGAGGAAATTTCCAGGCAATTAATAGATGTCAGGGGACATGACCGTCTTTCAGATGACACGGAGTTTTCAGAAAATTTAGATTTTGATAGTCGAGCTCCTAATATATGTGCTATTGAGAGACTGAAATGGCAGAATGCTTGAAATGTGCCCATATATTCCTTAATAGCCCTTTCTGTGGAATCAGCTAGAGTTCTATTTACTGTGGTATTGGCGTTGAGGGTCAAATTGTCACAAGCATTTAGCTTAATATTGCAGTAACTCTGCTATTAGAGTCAGGTTCCAGGAATACAGTGTTAAATCAATATCGGAATTGTCAGAAGTAAAATGTTATTTAGAAATACATCAGTGTTAATTTGGGAATATGGTTTTAAGAAAAAAAATTCCATAAAATCATGAAAGTAAATAAAGTTAAAGGGAGGAACCTCCTGGCAGTAATGAAAGAAGAGAAATCTTGTATCTTTTGTGGGAATGTGGAAATACCCAAGGGAGATTCAGTTTATGTCAGAATGGCTGCCTTAAATTTGGAGCTCGCCATGTGAAGATAATCCAAAGCCAAAACTCCTGGGTTGCGACTCCCG
Organism: Spizella passerina; assembly: GCA_013401375.1. Classification (NCBI taxonomy): domain Eukaryota; kingdom Metazoa; phylum Chordata; class Aves; order Passeriformes; family Passerellidae; genus Spizella; species Spizella passerina. Next base: position 7,289 of record WBNQ01023984.1, on the reverse strand, counting down.
TCCGTCTCTGCACAGACTAACAGAAGGTGCTGCGGTGGGAGGCTCTGATTTCCTTCCTCCCCAGATGGCTGCACGGAAGCACCCATGGATGCACGTGGCTCTGCTGGCCCTGAGCAGGGAGCAGCGCTGGTGGTTCTGACTGCCTGTCCTCAGGTCGGCACCGCTGCTGCCTGCGCTGCAGATCGGTCACCGCTCTCGCACCAGCTTGCTGGTTCCGCTACTGCCGACAAGAAGCAGAGGCAGAATGATGACAATCACAACTGATAGTGTGCTGGGGGTATCTGGCATTCTGTCCTGAGTCCAAATACTAATGTTTGTAGGAAGCTGAAACTGATGCATCCATTTATTTTGGCGCAGAAATGAGCAATCACTTGTTTCCTAGGAAACATGGGGCTGTGCATATGCAGTTTTGAATGTGCACCCTAATGTTTTCCTTCATGGTGATAGAGTAGAAAGTTTGTCTGATGAGATCTATTATGCTTAAAGCAGAAGGGAAAATAAATTTGGAAAGTTACACTATTTAAAAAGAAGATAGCAGCAATACTGCCAAAGTCATGAGGAAAAGGCAGAAATAATTCAAGAAAATAAAGGAAGTGTCCTCTCTGTCTATCTAATCTAGGAATCTGGAGATTTTTATAGTTGCAGAGCCATCTGCTAAGTTTCATTTATTGTGCAACTTTACTACATCACTATCATCTGCTCATTAATCTGCCTTTTTGAGGTCTACTTCTGAAATTCTGAACCTCTGAGCATCTGTCAAATAGCTGCCATTGGTTTTGAAACAGTCATATGGTATAGTCTAAAGGTTTTTATAGTCAGTCATTTTGTGTTGTGTCAATATTACTCAGCAAAAGCTTAGCAGTTCATAAGAAGCTCACATCAAGCTTGTCAGTAAACCACTACCACCACACCCTGACTCTTTGTGTTTCTTACTAGAAAAGTAAATAAAACATAATTATTGGTAATGTATACTGCGTCTCAAGATGTGGCTTGGATGGCATGGCAGCATTTGGTCCTCTTCTGATCGGAGCAGCGCTCTCAGGTGGTGATTGCCAAAAAAAAAGGATTATGATCACAGATCACTGACCCCAGCAGGATCATTACCATTGGCTTAAATGGCTGAGACTTGGACCAAGGTTAAGAAGTTTTGGATGTTGGATCAGACCTGGCCATTCTGTTGTGACCTGAACACACATTGCTGAGATGAGCATAGGGTGAAAATAAAAAACCATTAATTTCAAGCAATGCACAGACTTCCTCAAATACAGTGCCATATCCTTCAAAGGTGGTCAAATGATTCATTTGTCCTGATCATTGTTAACAGAAAGAAAAAAATAAAAGAACTGATCTACCTGAAATGCAGAGCCCTGGCATCTGTGTCTGGCTGCATCTTAGACTATCCCATTTGTCCCTTATCATAGCAGCAGGCAATCTGATGTGTTACCTGGAAAGGCACTTCACTTGGAATTCAAATTCTTGCTTTCTGGCCCCGTTGGAGGTGAGGCAATCCATGAAGCTCCAGAAGCCAAATGAACAGTGGCTGCCTCTGTGAGTAAATGCTGCTGGAAATAGGTATTAGCAGGTCTGAGGGACTGGAGTCCTCTCCTGCCAGATGGCTGCCAGGATGTCACTAGCCCGTGTGCAGCTTATGGATGCCTTTGTCATTCCTGCCCTGAGGTTTCCTGATATATTTTTTTAGGCATTGATTTAATTTTGCCTGTTTTAGGTAAATCTTGGTAGAAGTGGATGATTCAACTCAAGAATTGTTTTGTTTAGGGACTGATCATTCTGGCTTGATCTACACTACTAATTTTAGAGGTTAATCTCTGCAGTCTTCTGCTGGGGAAGGCTGAAGCTTCCATTCTGAAACCTCCTTTGAAAGGATTAACCCTAGGCACTTTGAATCACACTCTGTCTGAATCTTTCTCTCTTGATTATGTATGGGACTAAAGAGACTGTATTTCTAATTTAGGTAGTTACAGATGAGGTACCACAAGATGGATGAGGTGATCTAATAGCCTGCTGATACTTCCTGACCCTATGTTTCTGCTGTTTCTCTTGCTTCAGCCTGGGTGCTTGTGCTAAAATGGCAGGAAACGATCCCAGCAAAACAAATGGAGCCAAGGCAATCTGAGCCCTCTGACTGTGATGAGGGTGGGGACCAAAACTGGTGGCAGAAAGAGGCTTGCCCTGTAGATAGGGAGCACTCAGCTGTAATCATGACCCTTGATAGTCACCTTCTATCCTTTAACTGAGGGCAAAAGTTGTCGAATCCCATTGTTGCTGTGACTTTCCTCAGTCCTTTTAATGGCACCAGCGACAGGTAGCGTTGGGCTTCTCACCCTGCCAAAAACGTGTAAATACCCTTATGTAGCAGCAGACTCCTGACCTCTGAGATGTCTTTCAAGGTGGGACATTGTCCTGGTTTAGGGCAGATTTTGGGAGGAAACTTCTGAAGTGGTCTTTTCTAGAAAGCAAATTCAAGCGGACCCTCCCCCAATGGGTTCGTGAGGTAAATCTCCTGTGAGAAAAGTGGAAAAAGCTCTTTATTTAACAAAGTACTCATAAACATGAAAAAATTAATGATATTAAACAGTGGAACCTCTCATTGTTCTGAAGAGATGGCAAATTCAAGAGAGTCATTTTTGTGGGGTGTAGCTCGGTTCACTCAGCCTCTTACCTTACCCTCTTGTGCTGGAAATGCCACATCCTGGGCCCTGGTGGGCCACAGACATGAGCTCTTAGTGGTCTTCTGGGTTTTCTGTCCAGAGCAGGTATAAACAGTTCCAAGAAAAAGAAAAAATGCACTTTAGGGAACTTCTCTGCTTCAGCTAGCTAAAAAAAGTAGCTAAAAGCAAAGGAGAGCTCTGTCTTGCTGTCTGTCCATCTGCAGTCAACACAGTCCAGGAGCAGGATGTGGAGGAGCAAGTGCAGCTCCTGATAACAAACTCCGCACTTCTCCCCAACCTCACTCTCAGAACCAGTCTTAAAAGTGCAAAACTTATTTCTGGGCTAAAGAGATGAATGGGGATACAAGCATCATAAAGTTACCCCAGGACAGACATACAATTAGATGTGCTGTTTGTATGAGAGGAAGGACAAGAGTCTTATCAAAAGATAAATTCATATAATCATCTTGACAGTAGCTGTTATCATTTATAATACAGTAATACTTCTCTGAAGTTAATAAAACTGAAGTCCTTCAGTAAAATTAGCTCTAAGATGTACTTTTTGCCTGATATTTAGAAAATAGACCTCTGCAGCAAAAAGAATAGAGCTTCTGTTCTAGTCTCCCTCCATTAATAATAAATAATAGTAGAACAGGTGGAAAATTAGCATCTTGTTCTCTTACCAGAAAATATCTTATTTTGTATGGAAACTTGTATTTTTTCACAGAGCTCTTCTGACTTGCTAGTTTCTACATCTTGAATCAGAATTGACTGGCATGATGAGGGAAGTGAGACCTGAGCTATTTTCAAAGTGTCTGGAGTAGAACCTCCAAGCAGTAGTACTAGAGTGTTTTCCATGCCTATTTGTGACGAATGAATTGGATGAACAAATTATGAGAGAAAACATATTCTAATCGGGACAGTGAGTGATGAAATTATGGCCTTGGCCTTGAAGTCTTCAATAAGAATTTTATGTGGGGCAAGAAATCAAAAGTCTGAACTTTGTATTTAACAGTTCAGACTTTATTTGAAGTCAGTGATTTTTAGAGGTTATTATCTATTGTGATCAAATTAGTGCACATTCATACTGCTTGGCAGGGAATGAATTGTGCTATGGATTACTTCTGAGCTGTGCTGCTGGATTTTGACAAATCCATCTAGTCCCATACTGTGGAATGTGTGGACAAGGTTCAGGTTTGTGCTGATGGAAATGGAAACCTCTTGCTTTACTGAGTTCAATTTGTTTTTACATGTGGTGTGTTGTCTATCTGGTATGTCTGTTTTATTTATAGCTATATAAATATAATTTTGAAAAAAGCTAGTTGGCAATTTTCACGTCAATATTGTGTTTTCAACAGAAAATGGCTTATTAGTCAGCAGAGGCTGCTGGCAAAGCTTTATCGTTTGGATCTAAAAATATTTGGTTTTAATGAAGCATTGGGAAATGAGGACTTGGAGTTGTGGTTTTGCTTTTTTTTCCTGTAAAATCATGAAGAACTTGATGCATCTGTTAACAAATCGTTTATTGTTAAAAACATTTTGAGTGAAAGTATATCACAGCTGGCTCAGACATTATGTATGCATTATGTATGTGTTATATTTTTTTTTGTCTGCTGAGACCACTGGAAAGAAGTTCTTTGTGCATAGTAAGGAAAACTAGACTTGCAACAGCGGGGGTTTGTTGTTGTGTATTTGGTTTTTTGTTGTCTAGGGATTAAAAAAATCACCCTCGTAAATTTGCCAATATTTTCATTAGATCTGGCAGCTTTTCTTTGTGACTCCAAATTCCAAATGGTGTTCCCTGTTTGCTTAGAGAAAGCAGGGGGCCCACTTCACAGTGTTTTCTCTGAGGCTTGGGCATTGACAGGCAGGTATTTTTCCACATTTTTTTATTATCAACTAGAATAAGCAGTTTAAAACTAGGATTAAACCATCAGATCATGACAGAGCAACATTAGCTGCAGGAACCAAGTTGGAAAGGATTTCAGATGTGATTAGATGAATACCTGCCCCTAGGGGAAATGGTTAAGTGGGCCTCTGTTTTTATTGGTAATGTAAATGTTTCATGGGCCATTCTAGGCAGGTATCCCAGGTCTGCATTTTCCCAAAGATGTTGCAAGTCCCTTGTGCCAAAGAATGTACTGTATTCTAAACCTGAGCCAAAACTTTCTCTCTGATGAAAATCAAAAGTTTTGCCAGAACATACAAGATTCTGCTATTGCTTGAATCATTTGCGTTTTTATTATAAATGCAAAAGTGTGTTTATGGCATGCCAGTAGATGAATATTTTCTTCGGGGAAGGGGGAAGTGCGGAAAAGTTGTGATCAGAACCTCTGCTGAAGGGAAGAATTCTCCCTCTGAAATAACAAAACATTACTGTTTTCAGTGAGATGAAAAATGATCATAGTTATACATTCCCTTATCCAACATAAGAAAAGAGGTGTTTATGTTTTTCATGACTGAATTTTCAGTATATTCACCTACAGATATGTACTCAGGGCTATGAGAGACTATTAAAAATCAGATTCAGGGAAGTGATTTCTGGAATGATAAAAATACCTGTTTAGAGATCAAAATAGTATAAAAACTTGTTGGACTGCAGGAGTTCCTTCTGGTAGGAGTGGGGAAATTCTGTCATGCTCTTTTAGCATCAGTGCTGAGGAACAAATTGTTCTCTGTTGTTAACTACTTTGGACCATGTCTGCAAAAGTATTAAGGTACCAAACAAAGTAACAATGTAAATGTGGCCCCAGAGCACTACAATGTACTTACCCCACACGCTGCACTACAGTACTGTTTCAGTCTGTGTGATGAGAGATGTATTGTACAAAAAGAATTCGCAGGTCTATCTGTCTATCAGCTTTGCTTTCTGCCTCGTCACTATATAAAAAATGAAATGAACTTAAGGTACCAAGTTAATATTGGTGAAGAAATAAAATGTCAAGTTAGAGTATACGATCATCTTAAAACATTTCTTCCCTTTTCAGTCTTGAGCACTCAGGCTAATAGTGCAAATGTGCTTAAATATCTACAGCAGAATAAAAATGTAAAGCTTTGAGAGAGTAATTCTAAATATGTCTCCTGAATCCAGGTAAGTTTTCCAGAAATTATTAAAACCTGTAAATTTTCACACTTTTATTTTATGAAGTATTTGTTCTACCCCAATTAAATGTAAAGGTTGTTTTGCTGTCACAGTCTAAGGGACCCAGACTACTGTATAAAGGAGGACAAAGACTGATAAAAGTTTTAATATCAGTCAAACCATAATTCAGTAAATACGCTTTTCTGATGGCTCTTTTGTCAGCTTGCTGTGTAAAAGACTAAACCTTTGTTTCCTTTTCCGTGTGGTATAGAGGAGAGTTTTAGGTGATTGAAGAACCAGTTAGTGAAGCTCAGAGAGTCCACACAATATGGTACTGTATGAAGATGTTCTTCCCTAAGAGAAGTGTATAGTCCTGAAAGAATCAAAGGAATAAAAAGTGGAAAATTTTGGGGGTTTATAAGTTTGTCTCACATGACTGGACTACACTGAAGTTTGTCTCTTTTTTTGCAAGTTCTTTGTTTATCTGTGGTCTGCTACAAAGCTTACCGAAATCAGTCTTTGTATGAACCCTTATGGACTTCTGATTAATGCTCTTAGAAAATTTATTTTGGTTTCTTTTATTGACTAATCTGTGTGTCTGAAGTGAAATTAAACCAGGCCACAGAAAGCACTTTATTTCCATCACCTGCAAGGGGAATAACCACATTTTTAAAAATTCTCTACCTTAATTTCTGAAATCCTTCACTGCTACAGAGCAGAGTGTCTGGCAGTTGTTCCAAAGAGTGAAGCTCCTCAGGTGTAACACACAGGATAATCTTACTGAAGAATGTGTGGGAGGTTTGCTCACTGGACATTACAACAAGAGCCACTGGATGTGGGTCAGGAGAGGGCTGTGTGGCTGACAGTACCTGTTCAGAGAAATACAAGGAAAGCGAGGTGTAGCAACATTCATCTTGACTGACTCCCAGAATGACCCTGGCCATTTTGGCAGTCGGTTTTCCCCAAGAAATTCCATCTGTGGTTGTGAAAAAAGGTTGCCACCAAAAAAACCTTGCCACCAAAATGTGGTGAGTGTTTCAATGATATACCATATTTTTTGGAGCTAGACCAACTTCAGGTAAAAAGGGAAAGTTTCATCACAGGTTGCAAGAAGTATTTTTACAGGGGGTAAGTCAGTAAGGTAAGGCTGAAAGAATTGCTGCAGAGCAAAACAAAGTGCTTCATAGGCAGGCCTGATAGACTTCTGCTTGGGCCTCATACAGGGCTTCTGCTGCCAATGAAGGGCAGCCTTATATGAAGGCCCAAACATGAAATGGGCTTTGGAAAAAGTGGCACAAGCTATGTAGTTATTTTGTTTGTAATTTGAGTTTTTACCCCTCACCTATTCTTTGCTAAAGTATTTCAGTCTTCTGAGTGCCTCCAGGCCTTGCAGAAGACTAAGTGGCTATGATAAAAAATGAGATCATGACAGAAATGAGGTAACCCTTTTCCTTTTGTCTTTCTCTGCATTTCTAGTGCTTCCAAAAGAAATATTTAGGTTAAAAAAGCAAACAAAACCTCCCATCCTAGGCCCGTAG
>WBNQ01023983.1:0-19224 GCA_013401375.1 Spizella passerina | reverse complement strand
AGGGAGTGAAGTGGAAGATGGCAAGCAGTGACAAATGTAGCTGTAAGAGCTGATGGTGGCACTTCTCTCTGAGCCACTCTGACAGGCAGTGGGTGTTTTAAAGCATCATTATTTCTTGCTGGCACTCCTCTCCTGAAGTTTGTGTACACACATACACTATGACAAAAATGATCTGTCTTTAAATGTATAAATTATCTGCTTGGGCTTCACAAAATTTATTGCAATTGAGAAAAGGAAAATGGGTTTTGTTGCATCAGTCCTCAGGCTAAATTGCAACTGATTGTAACAAGCAGGATTTGGTGTGATGTATTATGTTCAGAACTTCCCATGTTACAGTATTTTGAGGCAGATAAACAGTCTTGAGTAAAAACATGTGAAAGAGGAAACTAAGAGCATGCCAACATAGTCCAAATATATCTTTAGTCAGTTTGATAAAAAATAAGATATCATCCAAGAACATGAATGAATTTCTTCTCCTTGGAACTAGCATTTTTATGCTCAGTCAAGAGATAGGTGTTTCTCACATCTCCTCCTTTCTTACTTAGGATAATGTGTTCATACACAAAAAAAGAAAAAAATCACTTTCATCACTGCGGAGACAACTAACAAGCATAATTTTTTAAGTCAAGGCTTCAAGTAGGTCTATACAGCAAATTTTGAACCGTTTCCACATGAAGTTTGGATAATACGTTGTTTGTGTGTCAGGAAATACTCATTTATTCTAAAACTCCTGGATTTAAACTTATTTGGGAAATAAGGGACAGGAAACTTTTTTTTTTTTTCAAAATCAGCTTGATCATTTAAGCTTTAAAGGTTTTGTTTAGGAGAGGATGTTGTGTTTGTGTTCTGATCATTTTTCTTCTGAAGACATAGCACAGTAAGGGATGTAAGTAATTTTTAGGCTACTTGGTAGTTGTGGAAATTGTTAAATACAGCAACAAAACTCTTATATTCTGATTTTACAGTTAAAAAAAGGAAAGTTAACATATTGAAAATGAAAGAATTGCTACCATTACAATTTAACAGACTTTTGCAGTCCAGTGTAAATGTAAATGGATTTCCCTGTGCAAATGTGTCAGTGCACTCAAAATGGCAAAGAAATGCTCAAGGAAGAGCCTTCAGGATATGTACTTAGGAAACTGCTGACATTTTGAAAGAAGTCAAATACTGTGTGTGTTTCAAAGGCACGGGAATGGGTTTTTGTGCTCAGACAAAGCCAGAGCAGTAAGCATATTTTTCCATTCTCAAAACCATGAGAATTAAGTAAGAAAACACAGCAAACCACATGCTTACTCACATGGTTCATAGACCATGTAATAGCTGGCTTTGTCCTTTGTAATAGCTGGTTATGTAATGCTGAATGTATCATTGGTTTTCTTGAAACAGCAGGAATTTTGTTTGCTTACATCTTCCTCAGTAAAGCTGAGGCTGACAAAACCTAACCTCTTAAAGGGCTCCAACTCCATCTGTTTCATCTGCTACTGCAAAGCAATTGCAAGTACAACCTCACTCTCACAGTAATTAATTACCTTAATAGGTTAAACTGACATTTGAGACCTCGGTGTTTGAGGCTGAAGGGACTTGTGAGCAAAGGAACAAGCAGACACAGTCAAGCATGAACAACCTGGCTCGGCTGCTGTGGGGAGAGGACACTCTGGAGTCTCAGCAGGATGTGCCTCACATTGTCATGTTCCTCACACTGAAACTGGACTCTGAGGCATCCAAGGATGAGGTATGTGCCTGACCCAGTCACCCTCAGCTCGCTGACCACACCACCTCCTAGGACATTTGATGTAAAAGAATAAATAAAAAATCCTCCTAATGGTTTGGAGTTGGGAGTCATCCATAAAATAGCCATTTTGATAGAAATAAGGTGTGAAATTCCAGCATCACTGCTGACCAACTCCTGGCTGGCCTTGAAGTCAGGTGAGGAGCAGCCAGGTGGTGACTCCACAGCCAAGGTGCATTCCCCAGTGCCAGGCTGGCTCTGAGATGCTGACCTGGAGGTTTTTAACACCAGGATCTGCCTGGTGGTCAAAGAAATATCCCCCTGCAGGAGCTATTGGCAGTCCTCATCCATAATCTGTCTGGCCTGTCCTGATTTCAAATGCTAATGTGCCTTTTCTTAGAGGGCTCTGGCATGTCTGCTGGTAGCAGTCAGCTGCTGATTCTTGCTTGGGCAGCTTTTAGAGCCACTGAAGTACTTTTTATTTGTCCTGTAAAGCTTCCTTTCACTCTTTCCTTATTGTGTTCCTCGGGGAAAACGTTGCCAGTGTGCATGTAAGTTTGTGTAGTTGTTCAGGGTGTAGCCATAGCTACAAATAATTCCTCTGCAGGCAGGGACACAGAGCTGGGCTTGGCCTCTTGCCCAGTCTGGGAATGACAAGGGGACAAAGTGGACTTCTTAGGAGCAGATATTTGGGAAAAAACTCTTCTGCTGTTGTGTGAATTCTCAAATTTAGCATTATGTCTCAGTGATCTTGTATTATCTGTGCTGAGGAGACATCAAACAAAGCACAGGTTTTTCCAGGGGCTAAGATGGCAGGACAGTGATGGAGTAGGGGCAGAAAGAAAACATGTTGCTTTCTCTCCCTTGGAATCTATCCTTAGATTGAGATACCTTTACTTTTTTTTAGTAGTATTTTTCAACTGATACAAATCTACATTCTCTTGGTGATGGATAATAGAGAAAAAGTGTTACAGCTACACAAAATAGGGTTTAATTTTATTTTCTAGAGACAGGGCTGGGAAGGAGAACCCTAGAAAATTGCATGATACCATAATATGTACTAGTCCAAGACCAGTGTTTTCTTGTCCACATAAACTTTATGAAATATTTAAAAAAATAATTTCAGGGCCTCTGGCTCCTCTCTTCCACATGTAAAAGCCTGATTGCAATTCTGCAGTTGACAGTAAACTGAGTGCTGGTTTCTTGCCCCATTGTTCCTTTACATTCTCCCAAGGAGTGGATTAATCCTGAACACTGAGCAGAGGTAAAAGAGGGATTGTAATGCCCCTGTTGTCCCTTCACAACATGAAATAATTGTTTTCTGAGAAGTCTTGGCAATTATGCAGCCCCAAATACGCTGAGAGATGCTTTGCTGATATAATGAAGCTCTTTATAACATTTCCTTGCGAAAGAATGCCTCCTTCTTTAAGGCATTTGTCTTTAATTTCATTTTCTGTACTTCAGGCAAGTTCTATCCTGTGGATGTCATGTCCCACATTTAGTTTAAACAGTACTTTAAGTTATGGTACACCAAAGCCATCCTGCCCAATAGAAATAGAATCATCCTTTAAGAAGCTGCTTTGCCCATACTCAGGGGAGGCACAGTATGCAGATCACATCTGTGTCAACTGTGGCAACTGCAACTTGTAAATAAGTGTTCCACTTGGGAGCTTTTGGCACCTAAAATAGAATTAATGAGCTTTAAGACTTGTAAGCTCTGTCTGCTCAGCTCTGCAGGGAAGTGGTGGTGGGAATCATTTGGGATGTGTGTCCCTATAGTAACAGTTCCTCAGTGAGTAAGGTCAATTCTGCCTTTTTTATATTTTAGTTTAAGGTGGGTATTGCAATTACACATTGTTTGTAGCAGTGTGCAACACTCGCATCTTTGTCTATGACCTGATTTTGGCAATAGCATGTCTTAAAAAGAATAATGTTCATTTTCCTTCTGCTGTTACTGGAAGATTCTGTCCAGGTTTGGGGCTGGGTTGAGGGAGGATTTACACTTTAAGAAATGAGCTGTTTGTATTTATTAATCCCATTGTCATTGGCCTGTGACCTTTGGGCTTGCTTTGGAGAGAGCTGATCTGGTGGCATGTGCTGGCCCTTGCTAAATTACTGTATCCATACATGATAACATTCTGCCTGTTTGTTGCACTTGGCTTTTCTTTCCCTGGCAATGTGTTCAGGTCATTCTCAAACAAATTTTGTCTAAAAGCCCCAGTTCATAGTGGATGGAGGGGAGAAAAAGTTTCTCTCTCTAGCCCTTTGCATGCTGCAATTAGAAAACAGCAGGGTTTCTCCAGCTGAGGGATTGATTGCAGAAAAAAGATCCTTGTCACTAATGAGTATTTCTAAATAGAGTTAATTAAATTGGGTATAAATGAAGAGTTTGTCAGGTCTTTCTATAAAGAAATTCTGCATTCTTTTAGTCTTGATGAAGGAAAATTTTTTAATGGGTGTTGGCACTGGCTGAATGTGATTAGTGGCATAAACAGGGAAATTAATCATGCCTGTGTTTTATTTGTTTGTGGAGAAAGATAATTTACTATAATCTTTGCAGTGGAGAAGATGCAAAAAAAATAATGGCCCATCATGATTTGGCAGAAAGCAATAAATGAGGGGCAATCATGTTTGCTTATTACTATACTTTTGTAGTTGCTGAAATAATACAAAGTTCTTGAAAGTGCTTGAATAAAAGAATGATTTTTTTAATGGTTAGAAAGAGAAAAATATCTCACAAATATTTATGTGTATAGAGCTTTAGTTTCAAATTACTTCTGTAAGTGTATTTGGTCAGATGTTTCATGAGAAATCTTAGTGGTGTATTTTAAAATTTCAGCATATTCATCAGTTATGATTTATGCTATCCACATAAAGCAGCCAGGTAGGGTTATACAGAGAGACTTGAGTTTTCATATGCTGTGTTAGTTTTCAAGAGCTTTATGTCTGATGATGGTTTAAGCCAGAATTTAAACATTGAAAGAACTGCACCAACACTTGCATCAGAGAATGACAGAATTGTTTGCTGTTACTGGAAGATGAAGATCATCCAGTTCCAGCCCTACAGCCATGGGCAGGGACACCTCCCACTGGCCCAGACTGTTCCAGCCCATCCAGGCTGGCATTGACACTTGCAGGGATGAGGCATCCACAGCTTCTCTGGGCACCCTCACAATAAAGAATTTGGGGACCTCAGCACCCTCACAATAAAGGATTTTTTCCCCTCTCTTGGCATCAGTGTACCTAAAGCTTTAAGTTGCAGTGGCCACGCTGCTTGTAATTTTACATTTCTCCATGTAATAATTAATCTAAATAAGTCATGCTTTTCTATAAAATACAGAATTTCAAACTGTAGAAAAACTGTAGAAACATTCATGTGCCTTTTAGAACTTTCCAGTATGCCCATGCAGCACAATGCTGGTTCCAATGTCTTATAAAAGGATATGATAAAAGATTTCATGTTTCAAAAAAACCCAACTGTTACCACAAAAAAAAATCATTATCTTGTGTTCTGTGGGGATTTTTTGGAGGGATTTTTGTTTTGGTTTACTTAACTAACAGCTAACTTTCTTCACAGCAAGAAATTATTTATCAGTACCCCATATCAGAAGCATCCCAAAAACTGAAAAGTGTGAGAGGGATATTTCTCACACTGTCTGACATACTGGAAAGTGTTACTGGTACCGAGATTATCAGGTAAAAGTGTTTGAAATGTAATTACTGTTTTTATTCTTTTATGCATACATGTACAGCAAACAGGGCTCATGCATCAAGTTCTAGACAAACCAGAGCAACTCAACCAGTTAAAGGCAGTAACTCTGTAACTACAACAGTTGGAGTGTTCAGCCTGGATGTAAATTGATTTGGGGGAGTTTTGTTGTAGTGGGTAGCAGTGAGTAGGATTTTTAGTTCACTGAAATGATTTTCAGCTCCTTTATAACTTCACAGTGTTAACAGAAACACTTCTGGTTTCATTTTTCTAGCTCCTCCCTGTTCTTGTGTGAAAAACTGGTTCAAGTTGTTTACTGGAAAGAATCTGACAAGTTGCTCGTAATTGGCCTTCCTGAAGAAAAGTGAGTTTCAAAGGAAAGGTTTTGTTTTCCTTTCAATTGTGTCCTCAATTTTATTGTGTGTACTCTTCTAACAAAAAAGGCAAGAAAGGGCTTAAAATGTTCTCTTTTTACTGTAATTAGTTTTTTTGTCTGTGATTTCACTATTTTGATTGACTTAATCTACGTCTTTCATATATCCAGTGTTATAATTTCTTTTTCATTTCCTCTGAAGAGTATAAGATCCCAGAAATATCTGTAAGTTAGAAAACAGTAATACCTAGGATTTGGTAAACTCAAGTTCTTTGCAGAGACTGCTGAGTAACAATAGTAATATTACATATTTACACATTCTAGGAGGCTTATTCATCATAAAGATGTTTTAATTTTTATTTGTCAGTGTGCCACTTTATCAGCTGAGGAACATGATTCAGAATGTTGTCAGGACCTTGACATTCATGTACAGCTCTTTGGACAGGTGAGTTCTTTCAGAAGTATTTTCTTTTCAGTCACTCATTTTTCATTGGTGCTCATGAAAAAGATAAATATTAGGATTAATTTTAATGTTTCCAGGGAATATCTTGGCATGTTCCTTTACACTTGTATAAAAACAAGAAGTCTGTTGGTCTTGCCTTTTGGTTTCAGCCTTAACATTGGTAAGATACTGTTTCAGCAGGCTTTGTCACTTCAGAAAGTTTTGTCCAAGTCACTGTGGATGTCAGCAGCACTCTGCAAATGTTACCCTCTGCATCTGTGAAACATACATGTGTATCAATGTTATATTTTTAACAGTAATCACTGGACTTCTCCAGAGTGAGTGTCTGGAGTGCCAGACTCCATTTGGCAGAGTGAGTGTCTTTCTCTGCATTTGGAATTCTCCCAGGAGACTTTCAGTCTGACTGTTACCTAAATAAAATTGCCCAGGTGGATTACCCATGTTCTTGCATTTAATTCAGGCTTCATGTATGCCATAATGAATGAAAAAGAGCAAATCTCAGTTTCCAGAAGGATGAGGCTGATGTTTCACTCTCCTTAAGCTGCTCTGGTGGTGTTCACAGGGGTCCCAGGACGAGGGAAGAGAGAATCTTGACTCCATGTTTCAGAAGGCTGATTTATTATTTTATGATATATATTAGATTAAAAGGAAATTATNAATGTTTACATTTCGTTTCTGAGGCCTCTCAGCTTCTCAGGAGAAAAATCCTAGCAAAAGGGTTTTTCATAAAAGATGTCAGTGACACTGCCCTATGGTAACACCATACTGGTTTAATCTGTTCTTTGTAGGTACTGCCTGGATATCAGCCTAGTGGCTTTTTTACATGTTAAAAAACCATTTTTTCATGTTAAAAACCAAATCCAAATGTAGCACGATGCTGCAAAAAGGGTTGTGTATCACTGAGGGTTATATAAACAAGCTGCACGTTTCTCAGAGTAATTCTAACCTGCAGTTCCTGTTTGTCCAGTGCTTTTTGCCAGGTGGAGAATGTTTCTCGGCTGGATCATTTCTTCAGCCTGTTCTTCCAGCGTGCCCTCCATGGTGCAAGGTTCCAGGCTGGCAGCAGTGCCCAGCCCCAGGATCCCTGCAGTGCCCTGCTCCCGGGCAGCCTCCCCGGGCTGCGCTGGCTGACGCTGCCCCAGCAAGTCAAGGTCAGCTCCTTCCCACATCCCTCCAGCTTTTCCCAGCCATGACAGGCCAAAAAGTCAGTGATCTTCCTCTCTGATTTACCCAAGTGCTTTGCCCATGCCAGATGGTCCATTTTCCTATGAAATTCAAGTTTGGAGCTGCACCACCATTCCCACAGGATTGCTGTTGTGAGTGTAGTTTGGGGACTTTTCTAGAAAAAGTAGAGAAAGCAGCCCCTGGTATGCAGCTCTGTGTTTGATTTTAACCATTGAAGTCTTTTGGTAGGCAGGAAATATTATTCTAGAAGCCCATTTGTGTCACTGTAAGACACAAAAGAATGTGATGTGGACATTGCTCTTTTCAAGGGAAAAGGAACTTTTTAATTTCTGACTCCAACATTGATAGATTTCTAAAAGTGCCAGTGGATTGGAGGGTGACAGTGCCACCTCTCCAATGACACTGGACAAACCAACAGTCCATCAAATTTCTCCTCCTCCATAAAAGAATGCAAAACAATAAGTTATTTACATAAAGTGTGTGAGAAAGTTTGTTACAAGAATATAAAATCAGAAGGCTTAGAAAATCTTAAAAAATCAAGGTGGCACGTGTACTTCTCATAAATTAGGAGAGTTGTAAAAAAATTAATAAATTAGTAAATGGCTGTTGCAGAATCAAAATAAATACCCACATGTTGTTTGTTGATGCTAGACAGGTACAGTTTTTCTGCACCATTTCACTGTGCCATGTTACCTCCATGTTAGAAACTGAGTTGTGCTTTAAGCAGTAATAAGACAAAAGGTAGAGCACAGTAAATAACTTTAATTTAATAATTATATAAATTATAATAATGTATTTTAATTAAATGCTTAAATAATTTTATTATTTAATAATTATATAAATTACAATAATTATTTAGTTTTAACATTAATAACATTTTAGCTGCCAGATGTAAACCTCACTTTGATTACTTTAGTATCTGTGACTCCAGTTTAAAATATGCTAGTCTGTGCCATTGTTTCTAAACAGATTTCTCTTTGCTAATATGGCTTTCTCCCTTTTTTCCTTTAAAGGAGAATTATCTTCTCATTTATCTTTAGTCACAGACTGATCATTATTTAGTTCTTTCCACCTTGCACTGTAGGCTTTTTACTGCTTTTTTACTATTTGTTGATCAGGGGGCTTTCCATGCTTTTTTGTACTTCTCAAGTTTCTGTAGAGAAGCTCTATTGTGCTTTCATCTCCTGTTCAGCTTGCAGGCTGCTTTTTTCTTATAAAATAATAAGTTTTAAAAGTACTTAGGAAACAGCATCATTGATACTTACAATACAGGCATCACTTTCCAGAGTTCTTTGAGATCATTCCTATTTGCCAGAAAAGTTTTGTTGTTGCAGAAGATGGCGTTTCCAGTCAGAGTTTTGGTGAAGAGCTATTCTATTCTCTAATGAATATAAAACTAAAAATGTCAGTTCCTCAGGCAGAAAGCCATTTAAATTTTGTCTGGGCAAAGCTGAGAGGATGATTAGTTGCTGAGTGCCAACAGGCTTGCTGACATTTCTCTGTTTGAAAACTGGCTGTATTTCAATTGGAGGCAGCCTGTTAACACAGCTCAAGAAGTTTGCAACCATTTGATTTAGGTTCTTTTCATTAAGTAGCACATTTATGTCATGAGTTTCAGGGCCTTGGACCAAGAGAAGTACTCATAGTTAAACTTGATTTAACCAACAGCTCTTGCAGTTACAGAAATAAGGAAGCTTCAAGTAGTTCCAATAGAAAAAAATAGTGTGTGAGAGAATTTTGGTGACTTGATAGAGACAAAAAACTTAAATCCATTGGATAAAAGATTTTTCTGAAAACTCAGTTTTCAGTAGTGTGCCAGGTTTTCTCTAGCCCTCACATTTTAAAGCACACTGAAAGTAAGAGTGACATCCCCTTTGTACCAACACTGGGCTCAGCAAGCACATAAACAGAGAAATGGGAAGTTCAAAGAGCAAGGAAATAGCCAGCAATTAGAAAGAATTTTTCTAATTCTGGTATCCCCAGGTATTCTTGGTATTTGATGTTACTAATAAAAAATAGGTGCAAATTTTTATCCAATCACTTTAAATCCCAATCTGAGATAAGCAAGACAGAGCAAGATGTGCTATTAATGGAAATTAATGTGTTGGAAATCTTTATTAAAAAAGCTTTTTTTGGCTATTTCAGATGGAAATTGACACAGCACTGAGTGATCTGGAAGCAGCTGACTTTGCAGAGCTGGTAAAGATTTTATTTTTGTTTGCTTTGCACAGTATCTCCTTGCCTTGGTGTCATATTCAGTGGTTTAAACAAAGACTATTTTCAAAATCCATCAATTTCTTTTAATGAAGTGGGAGTAAAAGCAGTTTATCCTGAATTTCTCTCCATGCTCAATATTAAAACATTATAATCCTATAGGATTGGTCACTGAAAATGCATGATTTTACATAATTTAAATCCATGGGATGTCTACAAAAATCACAGAGGTGATTGTTACATTTCTTCTTTGTCTAAATAACTGTCTCCTTCCCAAGCAATTGTGAGCCAACTTGGAAACATCTATGAATCAGAATTTAATTGTCCAGTTTACAGAAGGCAATTATAAATTCTGCTTAGTTTTAATACTGTTACAGAAGGTAATAATAATATAATTTACTTAAGTAACTCTTAGCTGTGCAAGGTGTAAACACATTGACATTTCAGCTTTAATTTGTAATGAAATAGCTGTCTTGAGATCCAAATTACTCTCAAGTTACTCTAAAATTCTATTCAAAAGAATCCCTGCACTGAACAAGCTGGATGATCATTTACAGAAATCAGTGTTTATGAGTCACATTTATTGCACAAAAATTGATTCCACCTACTTAAAATCCAGTACATCTATCTAAAAACAGAGCTGCTAATGGGAGAGCACTGGGCAATACAAGATGAATGAATGGGAATATTTTGAGGAAATGTCAAAGACTGGAAAAAAATGCTTTGACTTGTAAGTTTTACTCTAGGAGGGCCCCTGGTGTCAGTAGTTATGCTGAAGTTACTTTGCTGTTAAATGTGAGAATGAACATATCCTAACAAAAATAGTTTATGAACACATAACAGTTAAATAGAAACTAGTTATTTTAAACTGAAATTTTTAGAGAAAATTGTAATGACACAAAATTCAATAATAGAGGCTAAAAATTTGGTATTTCCCTGAAATGCTCAGTATCAACTGCTGTACTGGTAATAAGAGGTGGTCAAATATGAAAGTATTGAAGTATTGATTACAGTTGGCCAGAATTAGTTCACTTGCATTTGGTAAATAAAATTAAAATGCAGAATTAAAAATTGCACAATGCTTTTTCCCCCCAACAGTCTGAAGATTATTATGACATGAGAAGATTATATGTGATCCTGGGCTCTTGTCTCTTTTACAAGGTAATATTAATGATTAAGACCTGAAGATTAGGAAAATGCATCTAGAAATCTGATTTAATGTTTCAGAATCTCAAAAAACTGAAGTGAATATATAACTGATTTAAGCATGTATTTTTAGTGACAGACCTAAAGCTTAAACACCATTACAGAAAAAATCAGTGTCAGGAAGTGCTATGTACTGTATGAACAGCAAGAACAAAATATTTCTTTAAAATTGGAATTTCTTAGTGTACAATCCAAGGATTGGAAAGAGGGAGTAATAAGAAAGTAGTAAGAGTCAGTTCAACTGAGATTGTAGGAGATTTTAATGGGAACTCTTGTTCACTCCTATATTTTAATAGCAGGTGCTCTATCTTGAATCTGTCTTTAAATCCAAGAATTGAGAAATTGTATTGACAGCTTTTTTCACTTTGGCCTCATTCGTAGCTTTATTTCTCTTTGGTAAATGGAGACAGTGTAATCAACAGTACAAAGAGGAAGGTAACAGCCTTTGCTTTAAGAAAACCTGCATTTTGAGAATTTTATCAGGCAATTGTTTTTAGTGCTAGGAGTGTTATAAGAGAAGTGGAACTGCACAGTATCTACCATGAGAGCACTTCAGCTGCAAAGCCCTTAGTGCTGGAACCACTGTACTATGGATTTTCTTTGGAAATTTTATTCATTCCAAATTTTTTTTAATTAATAAAATTTAATAATTTAGTAAGTGAAAGCTCACTATTTTTGGAGAGAGAATTAAATGAGAATTTGAGCACCTTAACACTGTAGCTGTTTTGCAAGCTGGAAAAGCCCAGCTCACCTTTGATAGCTCGCATGTGTGCTGATGGTTGATTTGCTGATATTTAGTGTTTTGATTATTTAGAAAAAGCTCAGTGTTGGACAAATGTACACCAGAAAGTCTGTGGCCAGAAACCTTAAGATCTCAGTGCATGTGGAGCAGGGATATCTCTGTATGAAAAGGACTCTGAAGTGCTGCATGGTGGTGTTATCCTCACTGAACACTCCTCCTTTCCTGTGTTTAATTAAGGGCTACTTGATTGGCAATCACTTGCCAAAGGAAGACCTTGTTGACGTGGGTTTCTATTGCCAGCACCACTGTCTGTTATCCCTGGCAGCAGAGCAGAGGATTGGGCAGTTGGTGATCTGGCGGGAAGTGTTCCCACAGCATCACCTGCAGCCGGATGAGGAGTCACATTTCACAGGATACAGGGAACCTGAGGCAAGATACTTCTTACTCATAGTTGGCTTGGTGAGTTGATGCTGCAGCGTGCCCATTTTCTGAGCCTCTCTTCTTCTGTTGTGACTTGTCTGTTCACTAGATCAACACTTGCCATGCATTTCCTTGGGTGACGCCACATTTGTTTTCACAGACAAAAGCAATCCCAAGAATATTTCTGGGTTTCACATTCTCTGAACCTCAGAGAAAGAAAAACCAATTCTTATCTCATTTGCTGTGCCTGTGTTTGTTCGCAAGTGGAATGCATTGATTGTTTACCTGAATGCAAGATTGTTCACCTGAAGAGAATTGGTAATTGGGTTGTGGTGTGAGTGTTTTGATTCACTGACCAATTAAATCCGGGTTTGCGTGTTTGGGGGTTGTCAGCTGACAGTCATGAGATGTTGGGCAGTTGGAGTTGGGTGCTTGGCAGGTTCAGTTGAGATGTAATGTAATATACAATAATGTAGTATAATAAAGAAATTAATTAGCCTTCTGATAAGATGGAGCCTTCCTCATCATTTCTCCCTGCCACAGGGGTCATCTTGTTCCGATAGTTGGGTAATTTTTTCAAAATACTCAAATTGTAGCTGTTTCATGGGATAGAATTTCCCAGGGAGCATTTTATAAGAAATTCGCATTATTTTTATGCCTTTTCACTTCAGTTGAAAATGTTTCTACCTTCATAATCTTGTCTTTTCAGACAACTCACATCAGAAATGTCTGGGTTTGGTTTTCTAATGTGGCCTTTGTTTCAAGCAGACAGCTATTGTATTTGCGTGGCCTGCAGACCAAGGAAGGAATGATGAATCTGACTCCATGTTCTCAGAAGGCCAATTTATTATTTTATGATACTAAGTTATATTAAAGAATACTCTACTATACTAAACTAAAGAATACAGAAAGGATACTTGGAGAATGCGAAAAAGATAATAATGGAAACTCGTGACTCTTTCCAGAGCTTGGCACTGATTGGCCAATGAGTCAAAATAACCCACACCAGAAACCAATGAAACAATCACCTGTGGGTAAACAATCTCCAAACACATTCTACATGAGCAAAGCAGAGGAAAAGCAAATGAGATAAGAAATGTTTTCCATTTTCTCTGAGGCTTCTCAGCTTCCCAGAACTAAAATCCTGGGCAAAGGGATTTTTCAGGAAATGTGAACGCCACAAACAGCTGATGAGTTTGTAAGCAGTCTATTCTGTTTGCATTTCCAGAGACACTTTGTCATGTGTGTCCTGCTGGAGGCAGGGGGCTGTGCATCCAGAGCTATTGGGAACCCAGGACCAGACTGTATCTATGTAGACCAGGTCAAAGCAACCATTCTCCAGCTGGAAGGAATCGACGCCAGCATCGAGGAAAGGCTGGATTCTCCCTCCATGCCCCCTTTAGCCTGTGCTGACTGGTTCCTTCCTGCAGCACGGGACAGGCTGGAGAGCTTGAGCACCTCCCCAATGCTGAGCAAGCTGCAGAGCTCCTGCAAAGCTGGGAGCACTGCAGGGAGCAAGAGGAGCCTCTTTGGGGACACTGTGCACACGCCACGGAGCAGCGGGGCGGCCGAGCAGGGCAGCGAGGGGCCCACAGAGGAGGAGAGCACCAATGCACAGCCTCTGCTGGAGCAGGTCAGAGCTGAACAGCTGCTGGGGGCTTGGGGAGAGGGCAGGCCCTTCAAACTCAAGGTGACTTTTATAAAAAGCACATAATAAAAGAGTAAGTCCCTTCAATTCCCTATAAAATAATTCTGTTGCCTTGGGAAGCGCTGAGTCAGCCTCAGAGCCATCACACTTTATTTTATCATTGCTTGTAAATATTTGGGGATTTCACATGACTCAAGTGGGCACAGCAGATGTAATTGGAGACTATCCCCAAAATAACCTATCACAACTAATATCTGTACAGTTGTATGACCCCAAAATAACCTATCACAACTAATTTCTGTACAATTGTACAACTGCGTCTAAGTTTAGTCTAAAATAGGCTATAAAATACATTTATATAAATTGATATAACTGGGCCTTATTCAAAACACAGCACTATCCTCTTCTTTTTGTTGGTTTGGCTGGATTCTGTTCTTTCTTTCACTGTGTGTTCTCTGTTATTTCGTCCATCTCCTTGTTCTTCAGGCCACTAAGAAAAAACACAGCCTGCCAAACCCATTTCATGCAGGAAACCTGAGAAAGAACTCTTCAGAGAAAGATACAGAACTTCCTAATGCTATGAAGTAAGAAACTATTTTTATTGAGTATTTCATTTTTTAGGCCATGCTTAGATTGTTGTTTAAATATACACAGATCACAAAAGTCCCCTCATGATTTTATCCCAACCAAAGCTTTGCTGTGCAAAGATTATCAGAAGTGAATCTGTTAAACTGAGAGCTTAATTAAACATAAAAATTTGAAATAATACAATAAAAGACAGCAGTTTCTGAATAATATGTCAGTATTGTGCACACCTGTCCCACATCTGTATGACCTTGGAATTTCAAGCAGGAGTTTCTGGACCACACATGTGGTTACCTTCTTGCTTCCATGTTATCTCTAGGTAGGTGTACAATAAAAAAAGCTTTTATTTCACTTTCCTGTTTTGGAGACAATTTTTGAGAACACAAGTTTGTGGCAATGCCTAACTAGCACCACAGTTTTTTAATTTGTTGGTTTTTTAAATTGAGTATTATAGTCAAAATCAGCAGGATTTCCTTGGTGTGAAGATAGAAACCTTTGAATGCCTGTATCCATTTTGTACCCTACTGTGATTAGAAAACCAATTCTGCCTTAAGAAACCAAAGCTGCAAATTATTTTAATTATTTTAATTAAATGACTTCTCTGATATTTTTAAGGTTGACATCTGGTCCTGAGAACACCCTCTTCCACTATTTGTTTTTGGAGACAATGCAAGGAATCTTCATTACTCCAACTCACAAAGAAGTAGCCCAGCTCGGTGGCTCCATCCACCCTCAGTTAATTGAGAATTTCTACCAGTGCTGCCTTTCAATCCGTTCCATTTTCCAGCAGTCCATGAAGAAAGAGGTATGGAAATTTGGATTTCTTTGTCCAATCACATTCTCAATTCAGTATTTCAAGGTTCTTTTCACTTCATTATTTCAGTGGCTCACGAGCAGCTATATTTGCATGTCTGCAGACTCTGAACCAAAGTGGAACAGTGTCAGTTGTATTTTTTAGATCCTAAAGTGACAATTCAAGCCAGTTAAGTGAGAAAAGGGGAAATAACAGTACAGACTGCATGAAGGCAAGTTTGCAAATAGCAGCATGGTTTTTCTTAATGTTTCTTTGATATTACTGAAGAAGTAATTTGAGTCCCAACACAGCTTGGCACTGATTGGCCAATGAGCCAAAATAACTCACACCAGAATCCAATTAAACAATCTCCAAACTCATCCCGCATGAGCACAACACAGGAGAAGCAAATGACATAATTATTTTCCTTTTTCTCTGAGGCTCTCTCTTTTCCATTTCTGGCTAGACCCATGTGCCTTGTAAATCTAGGAATTTTCAAGTGTTAAAAATAGTGTTAATTTGGTGGATTGGTCACATGGCACTGGGGTTTGGCTGAGTAGGACTTTGGCAATGAGCCATGCATTTTGGGCATTTCTGTTGGGAGATGTAGAAACCCAAAAGCAAGCAGAGAGAATGAATGAGTATATCTTTGCATCAAATTGCCTTTGGCTATAGCCATTAAATAGACATTTTTATAGTTTAAGTCTTAAAAACTGGGAATTAGAAATAACTGATGGACATGTCTCTTTCAGCAGAGTTTGCTGCAGTTTTCTGCAGATTGGCTCTAGCAATTAATGCTGAAATTGGCAGGCTGTATTATGGCACAAGGAGACTATTAAAGAATAAATAGAAATTTCCCTTCTTCATTGTACATGATAAAAAATCAGATACAGAAATGTACTATTATACTGTGTGTTCTTTGTCATCTGCTAAATATTGTTACAGTTCGGGATCCAGAGAGCTGCACCAGTAATGCAAAGTTACTGATCAATAATTAATTTTTCCTCTATTTTTGAGAACTGAAAAGTCACAATTTTACTTTTAAAATGTGTACAGGAGTCTTGAAAAGGATAAGCTCAGTGGTGTTAAACCCTAAAATATGATGTTTTGACCATGTTTTCTCGCTCTTTAGTCCCTATATCTTCAATATTGTAGGCAGATTGAACAATGTGGTTTCTTCGTCTGCATATGGCAGACAGAAGTTCCTTGAGTTGTTTTCTAAAAACACCTTTTCTTTGACCTTTGAAGCAATTGTTTCACTGACAGGTCCAGAGATGAACTGCAACTTCTGCAAGGTTTATTCAAAGGCTTTTCTCAAAATACAGCTCTAACAGCTTGAGAAAACACAAAAATGTCTTTATTTTCTATGCTTTTATGCCCTCATACTGAGTAAGAGTCAGAAAATGCTCTGAGCAAAGTGCTTCAGCTGCTTATTTACAAAAAGAAATTCCTGCCTGGCCGAGTTTATTTAATAGATTTTTACTATCACGGTTCTTCATTAGGGAGGCACACAGAGAAGGAAAGATGAGAGCTTTAGCTGTTGTAGCACACTTTTTTAAAAAGTGCTGTAGTAACTCAGATGTCTTATTAGAAAAAGTGTTTAGCTTGAAAGAAAAAGTCAAAAAAGGGAGCATGTGTCTAATTCCAACTCGTGTAACAATGGAAAAGCCTTTTGATGCCCAAGTAACAAAACTGTGGAGAAAAGAATCATGTAAGCAAGTCAGTTATATCTGCTAAGCCTGGCTTTTTGACAGCAGAGTCACCCATCAGGGAGTCCTGAACAAATCACATGCTTGTATTTGCCTGTGTTTATGTCAAAATGTCTCCTTCTCNGGAGACAATGCAAGGAATCTTCATTACTCCAACTCACAAAGAAGTAGCCCAGCTCGGTGGCTCCATCCACCCTCAGTTAATTGAGAATTTCTACCAGTGCTGCCTTTCAATCCGTTCCATTTTCCAGCAGTCCATGAAGAAAGAGGTATGGAAATTTGGATTTCTTTGTCCAATCACATTCTCAATTCAGTATTTCAAGGTTCTTTTCACTTCATTATTTCAGTGGTTCATGAGCAGCTGTTTTTGCATGTCTGCAGACTCTGAACCAAAGTGGAACAGTGTCAGTTGTATTTTTTAGATCCTAAAGTGACAATTCAAGCGAGTTAAGTGAGAAAAGGGGAAATAACAGTACAGACTGCATGAAGGCAAGTTTGCAAATAGCAGCATGGTTTTTCTTAATGTTTCTTTGATATTACTGAAGAAGTAATTTGAGTCCCAACACAGCTTGGCACTGATTGGCCAATGAGCCAAAATAACTCACACCAGAATCCAATTAAACAATCTCCAAACTCATCCCGCATGAGCACAACACAGGAGAAGCAAATGACATAATTATTTTCCTTTTTCTCTGAGGCTCTCTCTTTTCCATTTCTGGCTAGACCCATGTGCCTTGTAAATCTAGGAATTTTCAAGTGTTAAAAATAGTGTTAATTTGGTGGATTGGTCACATGGCACTGGGGTTTGGCTGAGTAGGACTTTGGCAATGAGCCATGCATTTTGGGCATTTCTGTTGGGAGATGTAGAAACCCAAAAGCAAGCAGAGAGAATGAATGAGTATATCTTTGCATCAAATTGCCTTTGGCTATAGCCATTAAATAGACATTTTTATAGTTTAAGTCTTAAAAACTGGGAATTAGAAATAACTGATGGACATGTCTCTTTCAGCAGAGTTTGCTGCAGTTTTCTGCAGATTGGCTCTAGCAATTAATGCTGAAATTGGCAGGCTGTATTATGGCACAAGGAGACTATTAAAGAATAAATAGAAATTTCCCTTCTTCATTGTACATGATAAAAAATCAGATACAGAAATGTACTATTATACTGTGTGTTCTTTGTCATCTGCTAAATATTGTTACAGTTCGGGATCCAGAGAGCTGCACCAGTAATGCAAAGTTACTGATCAATAATTAATTTTTCCTCTATTTTTGAGAACTGAAAAGTCACAATTTTACTTTTAAAATGTGTACAGGAGTCTTGAAAAGGATAAGCTCAGTGGTGTTAAACCCTAAAATATGATGTTTTGACCATGTTTTCTCGCTCTTTAGTCCCTATATCTTCAATATTGTAGGCAGATTGAACAATGTGGTTTCTTCGTCTGCATATGGCAGACAGAAGTTCCTTGAGTTGTTTTCTAAAAACACCTTTTCTTTGACCTTTGAAGCAATTGTTTCACTGACAGGTCCAGAGATGAACTGCAACTTCTGCAAGGTTTATTCAAAGGCTTTTCTCAAAATACAGCTCTAACAGCTTGAGAAAACACAAAAATGTCTTTATTTTCTATGCTTTTATGCCCTCATACTGAGTAAGAGTCAGAAAATGCTCTGAGCAAAGTGCTTCAGCTGCTTATTTACAAAAAGAAATTCCTGCCTGGCCGAGTTTATTTAATAGATTTTTACTATCACGGTTCTTCATTAGGGAGGCACACAGAGAAGGAAAGATGAGAGCTTTAGGTGTTGTAGCACACTTTTTTAAAAAGTGCTGTAGTAACTCAGATGTCTTATTAGAAAAAGTGTTTAGCTTGAAAGAAAAAGTCAAAAAAGGGAGCATGTGTCTAATTCCAACTTGTGTAACAATGGAAAAGCCTTTTGATGCCCAAGTAACAAAACTGTGGAGAAAAGAATCATGTAAGCAAGTCAGTTATATCTGCTAAGCCTGGCTTTTTGACAGCAGAGTCACCCATCAGGGAGTCCTGAACAAATCACATGCTTGTATTTGCCTGTGTTTATGTCAAAATGTCTCTTTCTCTACTAACATTTCACCAGCTGTTTTACAGAAAAAGAAGGCAGGCAGTGGGATTTCAGATTTCACTAAGGCAGCTGAGGACCCAGGGCTGGTAAGAGAACATGGACTCCTGTTTGAGTGCTCTCCTGAAAACTGGACTGACCAGAAGAAGCCACCACCAACAATGAACTACTGGGTTGTGGGGTAGGTTTAAAGACAAATTTCACTTCCAGCTTTTCATTTGGACTATGCCATTGTGTTCTTGAAAAATAAATTTAACTGTAGCACATCACAGAAATACTTGAGCTGACTGACTGAAGTAGCTTTAATTTAAGGGGACTGGGAAGCTGCATTAATGTGAATTTCCACCTTTAATAGCTGCT
>WBNQ01023982.1:15306-28837 GCA_013401375.1 Spizella passerina | reverse complement strand
GCAGCCCAAACCTTGCCCTAAAACCAAAGGTTAGTGTCCTCACAACATCTGTGAGGCCCTAAATGAGGTCACCTGTCCCATCCCACTGTCCCTTGGAGCAGCAGAATGGGCCATGAATGAACCACTCTGATCTTTTCATTCCCACAGCCTCCTTGAGAAGCTGCTGCCCAGGCTGTGACCTCTCACATAGACACATTTCCCCTGTAATAAATCTGCCAGAAAATCCCAAGGATTTAAAAACACAAACAAACAGAGGAGTACATCCCAAATCACAAAGGGCACCACAGCAGCCACCCCTGGGCACACCCTCGCTGACTCACAGGAGTTTACACCACAAAACAATGCTCACAGAAAGCTTCTGTGTTCTCTAGTATTTGCCTCTTCTAGTTCTGCTTCCACTGGAGGCATGGGCATCAAAAACCTCCTAATAAAAAACAGTTGAGGTGAGCTGCTCTTCCTGCCAGCCTTCAAAAATCACCAATAATACACAAAACTTCTTTAAAAAAAAAGTCACCAGCAGTTAGCTTGGAACTAAAACAGCTGCAGCATTTAAAACATCTACTGCAAATGCAAACTACTTCAGAACATCATAATTAGTAAATGGCAAATATTAGGAGTTATGGGAAAAGGGATCGTTAAACCAGACTTTAATAGCCCAGCATCTCTCCCATTCCACGTGAAAACCCAGTCAGCACACACTTGCAGCATTAAACCCACATTAAGAAACAAGCTGCTTCATTTCTGGAGTTGTAAAAACAAAGGTTAAATATCTGCTTCAGCACAAACCCTGTAATTTTTCCACAGCAACTGTATTGTTTTGCTTTGCACAGCTAATAATACCTGCCCTGCTTTGCACCCACTCATCTCCTGAGCGATGCTCACGCTGCAATCACCAAACCAGAACAAACTCCAGGGACTGCATTTGCCACTAAGGCTTCTGGAAGCACCTCTCCTTTTAGTTATACTTCATATAGATAAAGTAGTGAGTTGAAAAGACACTTCTTTTGTGGCAAGCCCTTCTTCCACTACTTGTAACAAATTAGGCAGCTGCACAATTCAGATATTCCTGAAGGAAACAGAGATGCCACAGGACTGCTGCTCCTTGGACGCCCTCTCCCATTCCATGCCCCATCCCTCAATTCCTAAGGTCCCATCCATCTCAGCCTCCTCATCCACCCCCTTCTCTGCTCCCAGGATTTCTCAGCCCCATTATTTATTTTTTTTTGAGTTCAACCACTCCACTCATTGTCCCTTTATAGCCACTTCTGTCCCTCCATGAGGACCATGGTGCCTGTTCTTGGTGCATGGAACAGGGAATGGGCACAGCCCCGAGGCTGCCAGAGCTCCAGGGATGCCCAGGTGGGATTGTTGGGGTGTCTGTGCAGGGCCAGGATGATCCCTGAGGATCAGCTCAGGACATTCTGTGATTCTTCTCACTCATCTTTCCCAGAAACATGTGGACCAGTTTGATGTCATTAAAGACAAACATGATCTTGACAATATCCAGCCATCTCAGTCTAACTGGAAAAATTATAAACAAATTAAAGCAGTTTCTCATGCTGGAAAAGTCTGGGCAGCCTCAGAATAAAATGATACCAGAAGTGTCTCCACCCAGGTCTGTAGCTTTGGAGTAAACAGGGATATCCAAATCAAATTTCTTTGCAATTTCTGGAATTGGAGCTGGGTGTTTCTGGATATGCAGAGCTGGACATTCAGGGGAATTCCAGGATTTTCCAAAAAGCTGCACAAAGAGCATAAATTATGCTGAAGGCCTCCAATGTGATGTCTAAGTTGTATTCCTTCCTGTTCTCTGTCCCCACTGCAGCCTGGCTGGCAGCCCTAATTTGCAAGGTCTGGTGCTGCTCTGAGATCAAACAGACAGCATCAGTAGGAAGCAAAATTCATGGACAGGACACAGCATTAATTAGTACTTGGAAGTTGAGCAACTTACTAGGAAAAGACTGATAAAAGTGTGAAATCCCATTTTACTGCCTAGCCCCTTTCATGTCTGTCAGAACAGGGATTGAACTCCCCCAGAAAGTCAGTATTGATTCAGTGCTTGATCCAAAGGCAAATCAAGTCAATATGACCTGACCCCACAACTCCTCCCATGTCAGACACTGCAAGAGGCAGGAACTACCTCCAGACACTCCTGACAGGAGCTTTGAGGGGTGTCTGCCCCTCCATAAATCACCTGCATGATGCACCTCACTCACTGTCCCCTCCTAACAGCTCTGAGCAAACAGCCCCACGTGTGAACCACTCCATGCCAGAGAGAGCAGCCCCCTCATCCCACAGGGCAAATCAATCATTTCTTACTCCTGAGATGGAAGGTTTGTTCCTGACTTCCACCTGAGGGGCCTGAAAACCAGACTGGCAGGGTCCCCCCTGTCACTTCATGCAGAGAGCCCCTGTCTCACCAGCAGCACCTGCTCCTCCAAACTGAAATTCTGGCTCCCCCAGCTTCCCACAGCCAGGGTCCCTCTGTGTGTCCCTTTAATAATTGCTTTATTAATTGTTGGGGCGTCCTGTGCAGGGCCACAGGCTGGGCTGGATGATCCCTGTGGGCCCTTCCAGCTCAGGATATTCTATGACTCTACTATTTCATTTTCTAACTTATCTTCCCTTCACCATAATCATCATGCAATTAATAAAGATTTAAACCAAGAGGAGCTTGAAATCCAAAAGTGACAGGGAATTAACACAACTTTATGTCTAATTCTCCCTCCACCCAATCATTCTGCATGATTTGTATTAAGTGGTTTGGGAACAGCCTGTTTCTCACTGGTTTATAGCACCAAATATCAGGGACAGGAACCAGTCAGGGCCACGGGGCAAGGTCACAGCCCAAGGGAGGATCAGTTCATCCAGGCTCCAGCCCAGCCCAGGCACAACTTGTGCCCTGGGCAGTGCCCAGCCCTGAGCAGGCTGCCCAGGGAGGGGCTGGAGTCTCCCTCAGCGGGGATCCTGCAGAGCCCTGTGCACACAATGCTGTGCCCTGTGCTCTGGGATGGCCCTGCCTCAGCACGGAGGGGACACCAGGGACCCTCTGGGCCCTGCCCAGCCTGAGCTACTCTGTGGGATTCCCTAAGGAGGAAGAAGCACACCCAGCATCTCTCCTGCCTCACTTTGGCTGTTCCCACCTCTTTGATGCCAGTTCCAAGTATCTTCAAATAACCAAAACTCGTCTGCAAGGTTTTCTTTGTTCTCACATAAAAATCTCATCTCTTCCTGTCCTTGACACATCCCTTCAGTACTACATAAGGAAACATAAATCCCTAACTTACATATTTTTTCTAATATTATTCTGTGTGACTGGTGGAGCATCACACAAAACATCAGAGTTTAAACTGAGCCCCAAGCCTTTCCTGCTGGATCCTGCTGCCCTCAGTGGTGACACCAGTCCCTCCTGATGACAAGAGCAACAACTTCCAGCAAACTGAAATCCCACATTGCGGTGTTTGGGCTACACTTAGCAAAGAGTAAGGCATGATGTGGTTTTCACCAGGATAATGGTTATTACTGTTATTGTCTTGTCAGTGTAAAGAGGAAATACTGCAATAAAATCCAGCAGAACAGGGGGTTTATGTTCCCTGATATTTAAAGCATTCAGTGTTCCAGCCCACCTCTCTGAAGGCAGCAAATACTAAAAACACACAAAGGTCAACAAAAATTTAAAATCCAATAATGAAATATAAGCAAGCTTTAAAACTCATTAAATGGCTTTTCACTTTTTTATTCTCTTCCTCTGCTTTGTGTTTGTAAAGTGTGATCAAGCAACTGCTTTGGAAGAATTAGCAGTAATTTGGTGCAAACGTGAGTGCCCTCATGATTCCATGTAAAGTGTAATATAGGCAAAGACCCAGAAAGAGATTCTAATTGTTATTTAAAAATTAACTTTCTCACTTTACCTTTATGCTCTGAGAACAGGCACAACCGTGGCAGGCCATTACCCTGCCCAAAATACCACATAAGCTAATGAAGTTAAAACTAAGGTTAAGTAAATTCTGACAACCAGCAGGTAAGAAACCTTGTGTGGCTCTCTGGGGCTGTGCAGCTCGAGGAAACACCCAGAATAACTCAGCTGGGGCTCTGCTGGTGTCTGTCAATCCACTGCTGATTTCTCCCTTGTGACGGCTTTATGCTCTCTGTGTCAGCACTTGGACACAAAGGAACAGCAATCTGCATTTCCAGGGCCCACCAACACAGAAAGGCCCTGCTGTTCCATAGAGGAGAAGGAGCAAAGAACTCCTGTATCCCTTTTGGGTGCTGGGGAATGCAGGCACAGGGATCAAGGATGCTCAGAGGCAGCACATGGCAGAGCCCAGCTCTTCTCAGCCTGAGCCTTCCCCTTCCAGAGCCAGGGAGCTGCTGGGGACACTGGGGACACTCACACCTCAAACCATGGGAAGTGACACGAGACAAAAGGCTGTGAACTGACAAAGGGCAGAGTTCCATGGGATATTGGGAAGGAATTCTTCAGGTTGTCCAGAGCAGCTGTGGCTGCCCCTGGATCCCTGGCCAGGCTGGACAGGGCTGGGAGCAGCCTGGGACAGTGGGAGGTGTCCCTGCCATGGCAGGGGTGGCACTGGATGGGCTTTGAGGTCCTTTCCAACCCAGCCCAGTCTGTGATTTTAGGTCATTTCCACTTGCACATAATAAGGGTACTAAAGGGGAGAGGGACCAAGGATTCCCCTTGCCTCCTTCCTTCCTGATCATCCCATGCTGACACATCACACTGGTGTTTTTACTGCTCTGGAATTAAATCCCCCTGTGCACCACAGCACTCCAGCTGTGAGGGAAGATGTGCTGACTGACTGAGTGTGACACGGCCCCAGAGCTCCAGAGATCTCTCATTTTCCCTGTCAGCAGGAAGAATGGTGCTCCTGCACAGCAGCCTGGGTCACAGAGCCCAGGGGGATCCCTTTTTTTAACAAATCCATTAAAGCAGAGTTCTCGGATTACTCCCACAGCAGAGAGCCGGTGATGCTGTCAGTGTTTCCTGTTCCAAGGCAGAACAAGTGCTGGGACATGGCAGGCAGCCCTTGGCATGGCTCTCTGGGGTATCAGGGATCAGAGTGAGGAATCCCTGGGAGGGCAGGATCACAGAACTGGGATTCATTACACAGCGAGCACCGAGTATCAGATTTTAAAAAGGGAAACGCAAGCTGTGATTTTTATCCAACTCACCAGGAATTTTCTTCCTTTTTCAGGCAACTTTGCATTCCCCCAAGGACCCAAGCTGCAGAGCCCTGAGCTGCACCCAGAGCAGGCTGTGATGGCTCAGCACAGCCCTCTCCTCACAGTTTTACGTCTCATTGCATCATTCCTGCATTATTTTTAGATAACCGTCAGGGGATGTCAGAATGTGGGTCGATAGCTATTAGATTTATAGGCAGAAATAGCAAGGCTTGTAGCTATAAGGTGTAAAGCATTCAACAATTTCTAGAACAAATCTGACCATGGGGACTGGGGGCTGGAAAATACAGTTGCTTGTACTCCCAGAACTGTTTAGGAAAAATAATCTCTGTCTTGCTCTGATACATTTCTGAGTTGAATCACCGCTGTTGACTCACAGGAGGGTCAATACTCGGAGTATTCAGCTTGAACAGCCCTTTGCAGACTTTGATAAGGACATCTTACCAAAAATAAGCCTCTCTTTTAAATGTAATCTATCAGCATGCAGAATGCCCTCAGCTACACCCCATAGCTCAGGCGTGTCTGAGGAGCCGGGAAGTGGCAGCCTGCCAGCAACATCTGGAGCAGATGTTCCATTTTAGGCAAAGATTAGTGGTGTGAATCACAAAATTAGTAAAACCTCCTGGTTACCTGAGCAGGCTCATTTCCCTTTGCTGTTGGTAACAGGTGGGTTTCTCAGGCTGCATCTCCTGATCAGCAGCACTCCTGCTCTCTGCCAGGAGAGGACAAGGAGGGAGGATGGCCTGGAATGGACCAGAAGATTCCCCAAAATGCAGGCACGTGGACAGCACATGCCTGAAGCCAACTCCATGCATCACTGCTGCCTGGTCCAGAGGGGAGATCTCCAAGACAGCAAGCACAGGACTGCTCCTCAGCAATTCCTGCTGCCTTCCCAACAGGCTTGGGGTATCCAGGATGCTTTGGGAGCCCAGCAGGGAGAACACCATGGGCAGAGTCCTGCCCTCTGGAGTGGCAGCTGCAAGCCTCCAGGCACTGAAACATCTCTACATGCCCATGCTTCTTCGTATAAATCCAATTCCAAGTGTCTCTCCCTGAAGACACAATAGGACACTCCTGATCCAGACTGAGGCTCACAAGCAGGACTATTATTCACATAATTACAGCACCTTGCTGGGTGTTTTGTATCCCTGGGGAGATATTTCTCATAGCTGCACAACTAAATAGGCAGTGTAAATCTAACATACCTTTGTGAATTCTAGCAGCCAGGGAAGATTGTTTCTCCATTCAGAGAGGCCTGAATTAATATGCAAAACTAAACCACCACTGTTGTCACTGTATTCTGGTCACTGCTGTTGCAGCCCATGAATCCTGCGTTGTCTCTGCACGACAAATGTGTTACTGGCTTATTACTCATTCATTGTCAATGTCAGGGAGTATTTGGATCATGATGCCAAACAACCATCAAACCCCCAAATTATCTATCAGCTCCTTGTCAGATGGGTTGCAAACTAAATGTCACATTAACGTCTGAGCTTCCAGATGCTTCCAAATGTCTCTCTTAAGCTTCACCTTTTAACTATTATTTCTCTAAGAAGTACTTCCTTTATTCATTCCTTGATCAGTATCAAACCCAATTCTCAGGAACCTGCTAAGAATAATTTACAGGCAGCAGCTCTCAGGTGCCTTGAGCCTGTGCAGACCTCTCTCCTGCTGTGAGAAAGCTTAGGCTGAGAACTTCTAAAAGCAGGTACTGAATGTATAATTTTCATTATTCCCAATAAAGAATGGAAACCAAATCTGTTTGGTGTTGTATTTTCTGGGATCCCCATTGTTGGAAGGAAGGAATGATGCATCTGACTCCATGNAAGCAAATGAGATAATATTGTTCTAATTTTTCACTGAGGCTTCTCCGTTTCCCAGGAGAAAGTCCTGGGCAAAGAGATTTTTCAGAAAATATGATGGTGACACTTTGGTATATCCTAAATGTTAAAGTGGCAATTTTCATCAAGTTGCTATATAATATGTGAAGGCCATCCTACATAATACAGTAATTTTCTACTTCAGAAACATCCTGACAGTGGGACAGACAGGGAAGCAGCATCCCAGCTGCTGCGTGACATCCATCAGTTAACACAGCAGCTACATCCCCATCGTGTTAGCCCTTATCTCCACATCATCATTTCTTATATCAAAATCATTTCTTATATCAAAGCATTGCACTCACCAAGGCTCTGCTCGTATAAAGAACTATTTTAGCTCAACAACACCAATAAAGTTTGGGCCCTTCTGCCTACAAACAGCTTTTCCCTCCTCTCAGTTATTTACACTTAGTTATTTATCAAACTCAGGGCATTTCTTAGCATTTAAGTTAATATATTACCTACCTGTTAAAACCTTAATATTACCAGTCTGTGGGTGTAGTGCTATTACATTCGCCTAAATGCTGATAAAACCACTTTTAGTCTTCCTTATTTACATATATAATTTCTATACTCAGTGGTTAGCTAAGTTTGTAATGTGTTTGGAGGATGATAAGTGTTAGAGCAGATAAGCATTATCTTATCCTTTTGGGAAGCAAATCCACATATCTCCAAAGTGTTTTAAGTTAATTAAGTGCCACTTTACAAGGATAGCAACACCGTGCTGAGGGCTGTGGTTCAGTGTCGGCCTCCATGTCCATATGCAACCCTCCCAAAGTTAATTTCCTAATTGGATAAGCAGATGAGAGCACAGCCAGAACACAGGAGGCTGCTGGCATGCACTTGGCCATACCTCAGCATGTTCCCATTATTCCATGTGCAAAAGCACGGATGCAGGCTGCTTTAAAAAATGAACACAGGCTTATTTCACCCCCAAGGAATGTAAAGTTCCTTTTCAACATTAACACTTGGTAAATGCAACAGTTTAACCTGTGCATTTCTTTAGCACAGGGGGAAAAGCCCTCTCTGTTCACCCCTTTTCTGGCCTGAAGCTTCACTTCAGCACTCCTTCATCCCTGCTCTCTCTTTTACAACAATTTGCAAATAGCTTTAAGTCTCCCTGATCTTATACATCAAGTTGGACAGGGCTTGGAGCACCCTGGGATGGTGGAAGGTGTTCCTGCCCATGGCAGAGGGCTGGAACTCGATGGTTTTTAGGGTGCCTTCCAACCCAAACCATTCTGTGATTCTATGACCTGTTGAGCGACCACAAAATAAAATTTAACAGAAGAGCTCTGGATGAGTCAGCCATGCCCTTCTGTTCTCTGTCCTACCAGTATTTACCTTGAAGTTCAGACTTTGGTACTATTTTGCCACTGCCAGGTAGATTCCACATCATTCCTGTCACGTTGGCTTCCAGGCAGCCAAGCACTCACTGGAGTCAGCTGCTGCTGTGAATCCACCCCTCTCCACCAGTATCCAAAGCACCAGAGAGGGAATTTCCAGCTTCACACTGCTTGGAGGCTTTAGTCCAAGAGCCAGACCAGATGCTCAGACAGGGCAGGTACAGGGTTTGGCTGCATCCAGGGTTTATTGAGAGCTCTCTCCCTCCTGCAATCCCTATTTTCCAATGGCAGCACCATTTTCTGGCCCATCCCACTGAGAGGGTCGCACAGAACCTTTGGACACTGGAAACAAACACAGCTTTCCTCAAGCCATGTCACTCACCCTGGGATGTTCAAAGCTTGGGCCACCTTTGCTGTCTCTGGTCCTACAAATGCCCAATTTCTCAGATTCCTCATTGTCATCAATGGGTTCCTACATTAGCCCCAGAGGAATGGGATGAGCTAATGGGATGACTTTGCCAGTACTTCCCAGGAAGCAGCACATGGATCCTGAAAATGCTGAATTTTCAGGACCCTTCTGAGTCTCTGCTCCCTTCAGCTCCTCACCTGGTCACACTGCACAGAAACCCACTCTTTATAAACACAAACTGAAAAGTTCATTTGGGCAAATCTCCATAAAGTTGGAAATAAGCTGGATCACAATTTGTACTCATGTAAATGTCAGCACATAAAAACCCAGGCTTGGATCAAAAAGACAAGTTGTAGTTAACACCCAGAATCAAATACACACATTCCTTTCTGACCTTCATTAGCTTTCTCTGGACATCTGCTGGACAAGAGAACTCCATCCATAAAAGAGACTGGAGAAATTTAAAATCCTCTGAACTCCCAGATCAGTGCCTACACATACAAAGCCCTCCATTCCACAGGGCACCCTCAGACCTCTGTGTGTGGGAGCCATCAATTAGATCAGCCAAGAGCAAACCCCACACAACCTGTGCAACGAGGTCAAGAGCAATAATCAACTTTTCGAAAGAGCAAGGCAAATGTACAGATTGGGCCACCTTTGGGACAGCTCTTCTTGCCCAGAGAGGAGTGAGAGGGAGCCTGGTGTTATTTCCAGAACAGCATGGCAGAGAAGCATCATTCAGACAGAAGGATTGTAGCAAATCCCTCCTTTCCCAGAGCCAAAGCAGTGATGTTTACCTTGTTTTTATGGCCAACCTTTAGAGAGATAAATAAATATACACACATAAAACATGAGGGCTGCTGTACCACCGAGAGCTGTTATTTCCAATATGCTTTACACTACATGACTCACAAACCAAACTCACAGCAATGCTATGATCAGATTGGTGATTGCTCATTTTATCTGTACAGAATGGAGCTTTTGAAGACATTCAGGTTTTTAAAGATGGCTTCGACTCCCACTGAAATCCAGCCAAGTCCTATAATGCAGGAGAAATCCATGGCTGGCTGCACACAGAGTGGGTTGTAGCTTCTCACTTTGGCCAAACACTTCCCAATGCTCTGTGAGGTGCAGGCTCTAAACTTACAGCCCTATGTATAATATTTTTGTCTTAGGTTGAAATATTTAGCTAGGGGTGTGTGTTCTATCCCCATCTGTCAGAGCTGGGGCAGTTCTCTGCTGTCCATGGGGCAGTTTTTTCTTTATCTCTCCCACAGCCAACCCTCCCTCCAGGAGATCTCTGCTGTCCATGGCCACTGAGTGTCCCTGCAGGGCTGAGCCAATCCCAGCATCCCATGGGGAGATGCTCCGCCCAGGGGAGGAGCCAAGCATTCCTACCTGGATCCAATCTGAGCCTGGCACAGCACAGCAGCCTTTGCCCCCTGCATTGCCAGAGGAGCAGCTTTCTGCTGCCCTGCACTGCCAGAGGGAGCCCAGGCCCATCTGCAGCAGCCCTGGAGCTGCAGAGGAAAACTCCCCCCTTGTGCAGGATCCCTGCTGCAGCAGAGCCACAGCTGGCACTGCAGGAGGGCTGAGCCCCCATGGGATGGGGCTGGGACACCTCCCTGACACACAGGGGGCAGGGACTGCTCTCACTCTGGCAGTGGTTTGTTTTCTCTTTCCGTACTATTGCATTTGTGTTTCTAATTTCCCTAATAAAGAACTGTTATTTCTAGTCCCATATCTTTGCCTGAGAAGCCTTAATTTCAAAATTACAATAATTCAGAGGGAGGGGTTTACATTTTCCATTTCAAGGGAGGCTCCTGCCTTCCTTAGCAGACACCTGGCTGTTCAAACCAAGACAACTTTATTCCATAATTTTGTAGTTGCGAAACCACGGGTCAGATTTCAAGTGAAGCATGACCTTTGAGAACTAGAAGAGAATTCTCATCTCTCAGTGCGTTGTTGTGCAGGGAGCTTGGCCTAGAGCTGAGGGGGTTTGTGAGGCACCAGCACAAAACTGCCCACACAAAAATCAAGGAGAAGTGGCGAGTTCCTATTTGACACTTCCAGTAGGCAGGAGATTTTCGGTGTTCCTCGAGTGCCCAGGATGAACACTTATCCAGGCACAGAAAATTCCTGGAGGGAAAGCCAATCCAGCTGCTCCTCATCCTCAGCCCCAGGGGCTGTCCCAGTGCCCCTGACTGTTTCCTTTCAGTGCAGCTGGGTGGGGACAGCCCCCCCACATCTTGCTGTAACCCCCAGCCCTGCTGAAGCACAGCCCACAGCCACCCCTCAGAGCACTGAGCTTCTCTCCAAACCACATGTACCAAATATACACTTGACCCAAAGTTACATAAGCGCTGTGCCAGAGCTATTTTTTAGTCAGACTGATCAGCGCTGCTATAAATCACCCCAGGATGCAGAGGCCAGACAAGATGTCACATTTATGTGCTCAGCTTTCTGCCTGCCCTGAGAAAACGTTTGTGATACGCCAACATATCTATTCCCTCTCTGCCTCCCCTGGTGTGTAGGTGCATGACTGCTGCTCAGCACTGAGCAGGCTCCAGGCAGCACTGCCCGTGCCCACAGCAGCCTGGGCACAGCACTGAGCTGTCCCTGCCCCTGCAGCTCCTCTCACCAGCCCAAGGCACCACCGGGGCAGGGCAGAGTGCCAGGTTCACCCCCACACAGGGCAGTAAGGGATCAGCCCAGCTCACCCTGTGTCTGCAGGGACGGCAGACTGCTGCATGATCACTTGTCCTATCCTGGTTCAATGTCCTGGAATAAGGGCTCTTATTCCTTATTCTCTTGAGCTGCAGTTACAGCCCAAATACCTGCCTAAATCCTCCTGGAAACTTCTGCCCTAGCAGGATCCAGAAGCAGGCAATTTCACAGTTTGATTGCAAATAACATTCAACTTCCTACCTTATTGCTCATTATTCTCACGCTTCTCCTTTGTTTCTCCCTCACCAGTGCAGCTTCAGCATGTCACAGTGCCAGGCACAGGCAGGACAGGTTTCTCATGAAGTGTATACAGGGGGAATGTCAGTAACACTTTGCTGAGTGCTCCAGTGCTGTCCCCAAAGCCACTGCCCGAGCCAAGTGCTCCGGGAAAGCCATGCTGCATCCCTGCACCTGCCTCTCCTCCCGGGTGCACAGTGACACCAGCAGAGCTCAGGCTCAGCACCCAGACACAGCACACAGCAGCCCCTGCTTCAGCACAGCACAGAATGGGGCACGAGCTCCATATTCCAAACTCGGGGAGGGAATCACACTGACAGTGCCAGAAACACCGACTCTGCTCATTCCAACACACGGAAACTTGCAGGGATTAAAGCTACAAAGATTGGAAGCAATAAGCAAGACCCTTGATTGAAATTACACCCCCAGTTGTGAATCTGTGGGGAACAACTTTAAAAAAATCAGCTTTCACAGTGAGTGTTTTAATTAGATACCTCACCTAGATTTCTTACATCTTTACAATGTGTTTCTCTATCCTGCACAGCATCTTTAAAACTCCCTTTCTACGTCTCTGAACTACTGAACCTGGTGAGATTTTAATAGAAATCCCTTTTCTGTGCTATAAAGAGAAGCATTACTTGAGATTTTAATTAGCAGTTGTCAGTGCTGAGCCATAGGAAATACTAGATAGTTTACTTAACTTCTTAGAGAAAGTGCCTTTTGCTTTCTGACCTTCTGCACTCAAATGATGCAACGCACTTGAGCCATTTGAAAACTCCTTTTCCGAGCCCAGCTCTGCGGGAGTAAAAGCCATTCCCTCGATCAATACACCCTGCGCTGCTCCAGCCCGTGCTCACCCGCCGCACACCCGGCTCGTTTGATGCAGAAATCGTGCCGCTGTCATTTACTGACCGCCGCTATCAATCTGAAAGGCAGCGTTCTCTTATTACCATTTCCTTCCATCCTGTGCAAAGTACCCCGAGCTTTAGGCACACACAAAACTTAGAAATCAGATGCTAAATCGATTCAGTCTGTTGAGACTCCGTTTGCTCAACAACAGAGGGGAGAGCAGGGGTCCCTCATGCAAACTTCAGGCAAGGCGGGCACCTGCTCCGAGCCTCCATTCACCGTCACCGACCCTACCCCGAAGGCACTAAAGAGCAGGAGAACTGTTCCTACCATTCAGCTGCCTGTAGACGATGTCTTCTAGGAGCGAGAGCCTCTTCAGCACTGCATCCTGGATGGAGCTGATGCCGTGGGCTGTCAAGTTGGCCACTTCTGCCCTGGGATGGATGTCATGGTAGGAGTCGGCGCTCTTGGTCGTGATGGGTCTGCACTTGGCCAGGAAGAGGACGAAGCCAGCCACGGCGATCAGGTTCAACACCAGCAGGACTTTGACTCTCCTCAAAGAAGCCATCAAACTTCCCGAGGGGCCCCGCCAGCCGCCGCGCTGCCGGCAGGGCTATGGGAGCGGGCCGGCGGCCGCCCGCCGCTGCGCGCACATCGCGGGGAGCGCGCCCCGGCCGCCTGGGCTGGGCTGGCCGCACACGACCGCGGCGGCGAGCGGAGCGGGAGGGCTGGCGAGCAGCGGCACCGCTCGCCCAGGCGCGGAGAGCCCGCTCGGGACTATGACCCCGCAAAGGAGGCGCGGCCGGGGCCGCCCGCCCCGCTCCGCCCGCCGCGCTGCCGCCGCCGCCGCCGCAACTTCATGCCCCGCGCAGGGCGGCCGCGCC
>WBNQ01023982.1:2889-15109 GCA_013401375.1 Spizella passerina | reverse complement strand
GGCCGCGGCGGAGCCCCCGCCCCGCGCAGGGCCGGCGGCTGCGGCAGAGCCCCCGCGCAGCGCCCGCGCCTGCGGAGAGCGGCCCGGCCCCGCCACAGCCCGGCATGGCGGCCCGAGCGGGGCCCGGGGGCTGCGGAGGGGCCGAGCGGGCAGCGGGGCTGGGCGGGGATGGGGAGCGCGGAGTGCCGGGGCGCCCGGGCCGTGAGGGGGATGCGGGGTGCGGGCTGCCAGGGCCGTGAGGGGATGAGGAGCGCTCGGTGCCGGTGCTGTGCGGGGATGAGGAGCAATGTTGCCGGGCCGTGAGGGGATGGGGAGCGCTGGGTGTCGGGGCCGTGAGGGGATGAGGAGTTCTGGGAACCGGGGCCGTGAGGGGATGAAGAGCACCGGATGCCGGGGCCGTGAGGGATGGGGAGCGCTGGGTGCTGGAGCCGTGAGAGGATGAGGAGCAATCGGTGCCGGCCCTGGGCAGGTTGGGGAGCGCTCGGTGCCGGCCCTGTGCGGGATGGGGAGCGATGGGTGCCGGCCCTGTGCGGGATGGGGAGCGATGGGTGCCGGCCCTGTGCGGGATGGGGAGCAATGGGTGCCGGCCCTGTGTGGGATGGGGAGCGCTCGGTGCCGGCCCTGTACGGGGATGGGGAGCGCTCGGTTCCGGCCCTGTGCAGGATGGGGAGCGCTCGGTGCCGGCCCTGTGCAGGATGGGGAGCGCTGGGCTGGAGCGCGCAGAGATGGGGCCGGTCGCGGTACCGCGCTCGGGCCGCTCGGTGTCACAGAAAGTTTGAGCCCCCCGGGCGGTGCGTGGCCCTCTCCTGGACTCTGCTCCCCTCTTTCCCAGATGGAAGCTTTGTTGTCTCCCTCGGAACGCTGGCTTTCCCTGCCCGGCAGGGAATGACAAAGGAAGCATCCTGCTTCCCAGGCTCCTCCGTGCCGGAGCGAGGGAATGACTTCAGAGCTGTCACGGCTGTCGTTAGCAAGGATCCTCAGCTCAGGGTCAAGGCTCAAACCCTGACACGAGGTAAAGTGATAAACATCATAAACTACAGTTCACATCCAACATTTTAATGCCAGAATGCTGAATCTTCTTATAGGGCACAGCCACTACTGAACAACCCCAGTAACCCTGTTTTCTGTGTGCCACAGTTAACCCTGCTTTTCAGAAAGATGGCACCAACAGGCATTAGAAATTCAAACAATCTTGAGCCATTCTATCCTACAAGGCAACTTTTCAAAAGGTAAGAATAACCCCTCTCCTCTTCAAGACATAATTAAAAAAAGGAAAAAAAAACCACCAACAAAAAATCAATGCCATGGAAACAAACCTAAAATTGCCTTGGAGGATTTGGAGTTTTAATTCAGTCCTAGCGGCACATGAAGTCTTTTATGGCTTGTAAGTTCAGACCCAGGATCCTGCTACAGACCTGGAGCAGAGACAGGCACATAACTCATAGACAGTTAGCAGACACCTGTGGTCACTCCATCATCCACACTCAGGTTCATTGTAAGAGGGTGAAAATGTGAATTATTTGTGTGACATAGAGCTAGAAATACCTCACAAATTGCTGAAAACCAGCTTTTGGCAGGCGCTGAGGGGAAGCTGGTTTGGGGGTTCTATAGGGGTGTTTTGGCACACAATAAACAGAAGGTTTGTTTCCAAAGCTGACAACTGAGATTTTTCTTCTCTATAAATAAAAACACTTTTTATTAAACAAATAAACAAACACCACCCCAACTTGGCAGAGCAGTTTACCAAAAAGGGAAACCACATGGCTTTAACTGTCAGGAGCAGAAATATTTGTGCAAACAGAAAAATACCTGCTGCTTATTCTGAAGCAGGCTGGGATAAAGAACCGTTCCCGTTGTCCTCATTACCACTGCTCCCACTGAAGTCAGGCTGGTGTATTACACAGAAGCAGCAAGATCTATTTTAATTATAAACCAGTTTGGAAAAAGCTGGATTTAAAGGCTTTTGGCACATGGCTGTTACAGATGATCCCAATGGGAAAAAATAATCTTAGGATCTTAAAAAAGAGAATGCAAGAATTTGAAGCAGCTCCTTGCTGAAGGAGAAGGAGAGCATTTTTGCCACTACTTCCCCCAAGAAAGGAGCAGAATTAAATCCCCAAAAAACAGGAGGGAGGGAGAAAGCCTCAAGTCCCCTTAGGGTGACAGATGGCTGCAGGGCACCTGGCACCCCTGAGCGTGTGGTCCTGGGAAGGACAGCACAGCAGGAGAAAATAAAGATGTCCAAAAAATGCAAGGAAAAAAATCTCTGTGTGGGAAATAACGTGAGAGCTAAAAAATCAGAATACACATGTGGCAAGAACCCCCTGCCCTGTCTGGGGAGATTAACTTGTAAAAGCTAACAGGTTTCTGTTGCTGCTGCTGTTCTTTTATTCTGGGGACAGACAAGCAGCAGACTGTGAAGCTGTGCTGGCTGACAAGGATCCCATCACCTGGGACTGTCCCCAGCCCAGCTGCAG
Organism: Spizella passerina; assembly: GCA_013401375.1. Lineage (NCBI taxonomy): Eukaryota > Metazoa > Chordata > Aves > Passeriformes > Passerellidae > Spizella > Spizella passerina. The sequence continues at coordinate 12,632 of WBNQ01023982.1, read as the reverse complement.
CTCCTCCAGGACAGCTGGCCCTGCTGCTGACCTCAGGGGCAGCTGGGCAGTGCTTCCCTTTGCAGCCTGCTAAGGGAACCAGCCTGAGGAAAAGCTGATCCCCCTTTCTGCACTGCTTTGTCCCACAGGCCCCTTCTGCCCTGCTGCTCTCAGCAGCAGCAACAACTTTCCCTTCATTTCTTTCACTTGGGAGAAGTTATTTCAGTTTTGTTCAGTTGTACTCCAGTCATTTCTGGCCTGAGGAGACCAAGCACACCCCAGAGTGTTATGTTCACACCAAACATCAAATTCCCTTCAGTGTGTCCTGAGAACCACCCTCAGCACGTTCTGAAGGAGGCTCAGCTCTCTGGGGCTGCCAGGGAGCCAAGTGCCACCTGTGTCACCAGAGCTGCAGAATTCTGCACAAACACATCCATCCCTCTGTACCTCCCCTGCAGTGGCAAGGGAGAGCAGAATGCTTCAGAAAACAGCAGCAAACATCAGAGAGTCCACTGGATCAGAGAATCACAGAACCACCAGGGCTGGGAAAGACCTCCAAGGTCATCCTTCATCGCCCCAGCACCCTGTTCAGCACTAACCCCTGTCCCCAGGGGCCTCACCCACATGTGTTTGGAACACTTCCAGGGCTGGTGACTCCACCCTGCTGTGGGCAGCCTGTGCCAGCCCTCTCAGTGATGAAATTTTCCTAATATCTAGCTTAACTTCCCCTGGCACCACCTGGGGCTCTTTCCTGTCACCCTGCCCTGATTCTGGACACCCTCAGGACATGGCTGTAGGAGACCAGGAGAAGTTATGCTTTGTGCCATTCCAAGGCCTGAGAGCAGCTTCCCCACCCCTATTTCCTTTGATCTTTGCACTCCCAGAACACTGAACTAAATTTAAACAGCAAATACAAAATGGTTGCTTGAAAAGGTCTGTCAAGACTCCACTCTCCAAATCAGGGTTCAACCAAGTATCAACCTTGTATCAACTATCAGCCTCCACTGGAGAGTTTGAAGGTTTTTTCCTTCAATTTTTCATCTTCTTTTTTTTTTAACTTTCATTACATTCCTACCAAGAAAAAAAAAATAGCTTGAAACATTGTTACTAAATAGAGAAAAAGAACTAAAGGATATGTATCAGTATCGGGCACAGGAGATCAGTTTGCATGTCTAATAGAAAAATTCTATTTTTGCCCATTCCAGTGGAGTTCTGTGAACAGCACACACACACACACTTTTCAAGTGCTAGCCAAAATAATTACTTCTCTCCTTCTGTGGGGGGAAAAAATCCACTAAATCATGAATATTCAATGGATTGGTTAATGACATAGTAATGCTTTAGCTGAAATCTTTGCTCCTTAAAATACAGCCAACACGAGCTGCCAGTTAGAAGAAGAATTAAAAATACAAAAATAACTTGATCTGCAGAAGCTATCACCCCCCAATTGCTTCAGGAGAGTGTGATGGTAGCATGATACCATGACAGATCTGGGGCAGACTGTCTTCACAATCTGGGAAATGTAAAACAGACAGGAAAAAATAGTTTCTGTTACTCACTGGAGCTTCTGCCAGTGCTGGGGGCTCTCCAGGGCCAAGGTGCCTTCCCCCAGCACCAGCTGGGTGCTCACCCACATGATCCCAGGGTGCCCCCAGTTACATTTCCAGCCCTTACCACCAGCTCAAAGGAATGGGGGGGAAAAAATGTTTGGGTCTATTAGCCAAATTTCTTTGAATTGCTTAAATGAACCTTTTAATAACCAAATCCCTGTATGAAAATAGTGATCTGAAAAACAAATAAAATAAAAAAAAACACAAACAAAAATCCTCAAACAAAAACCTGCAGAAAAGGTTCAATTTAAAGCAAATTTTGTTTCCTCAAAGTCTGAGAGTTCTGCCTGGAGTGCTGTGAGTACAACTGGCTTATTACTTTGCTTTCAGGTGGTGCTTGGGAGTTGCATCTTCCCATTTTTCTGTCAGACTCTCAAGAATTCCCAATTATTCAGTGTCGATTTTGTTGCTTTGCAATCAGAACCACCTCTGAGAAAGCCACATGTCCATCAGGTAGATGAATTTAAGCCTCTGTGTTGCCCATGAATTCTTTGGTTTTCCCACTGCAGTTTTCTCCATGTGGAATCTGCTCCCTGCAAGGGTCACCAACATCACTGTGGGGCCTGGGCTGGTGAAAGGACTAAAACTTATATAGAAAGATGTTTTATTATTTTCAGAAGCCAATATTCTGAAGTTGATGGCTCAGTGTGCTCTCTCTCAGCCATTTCTGACATACTTCAGGCACGTGTTTAACATCAAGAAGTGAACCCTTTATCCCCAGCCTAATGTTTTCTCCACTATGGGAACAGCTAATGCACAAAAGTAACTTTCCTCAGTGTTATCTTCAAAGCTGGGAACATATTTAGTCACACATTACAATAACTCCATTCATATTTCATGAAATTTTAAGTTCAGCCTGTGAGCATGGACAGCTCATCACTGATACATCAGGAAAATGCTGTGAAAAAACAAGAAACTTATTGTGCTTTTAGCATATGAGATTGCTGCATGGTTCCCTCAAGGATATTAAAAAGATCTGTGCTGAGGTTATCAATAAATATCTTTCAGGATCAGCATTTATAAAGCCTCTAGAATGGCTTCAGCTCTTGACTGACTTCAGAAATTAAGGACCTTACAAAAAGCAAAATCATAGCTTAAAGTCAACTACTCTTCATTTTTGCTGCTTTGAGCTTCAATATTCATCTTGATGACCAGAACTTAATTCTTAAATCATTTTGTTATTAGAGCTGGTTTGAAAAGCTTCAGCTTATTTCTTGAAAAACAGGGGGAAAGGGAGAAGAGAAAGAGGAGCAAATTTCATTGAAATTTCGATAAATCATTGAAAAAACAGAAAATCCATTTTAAATATTGACTTATTGTGTCATTAGAAAATAAATTCTCACTTATTTCTTTTTATTATAGAAGGTACTTACATGGCCTAAGTTATTTCAGCACCTAATCATCAACCAATAGTCCTTGAGCCAGGGAATGTCCTTTGCTGGTTTGTTACACCAGCAAACAAAAAAGATACCTGAAGACCTTTGAAAAAACCACAGAATCTCAGAATGCTTTGGGTTGGAAGGGACCTCAAAGCCCATCCAGTGCCACCCCTGCCATGGCAGGGACACCTCCACTGTCCCAGGCTGCTCCCAATGTCCAGCCTGGCCTTGGGCACTGCCAGGGATCCAGGGCAGCCACAGCTGCTCTGGGCACCCTGTGCCAGGGCCTGCCCACCCTCACAGGGAACAATTCCTCATTCCCAACATCCCATCCATCCCTGGCAGTGGGAGCCATTCCCTGGGGTTTAAATTCCCAAGGAAACCAAGAGATGACACAAAGGACCTGGCCAGGACCGAAGCCTTTAGGAGCTTTCAGGACAAGAGGTGAGTTTGTCACCAGACCCAGGCTGCCACACTGCACTCTGGCCATGCCTGTGGCGAGCAGGGAAATGCTGAGAGATGCCAAAGTCAAACTGCCCATGCCTGTTCCTATTAACATCCTGACTGCCTTTCCATGACTGTCACAAGTGCAGGTCTGACACTGCAGCCAAGACAAAGCCCAGAACTCAATATCCAGACAAAGCCCAGAAATCAGTTTGCCTGGGTGGAGGAGCCCTCTCTGGGCTCAGCTGTTTCCCCAAATCCTGCTCTTGCTTCCTGTGGCAATCTGGCCTCTCCCACCTCAGAGGAGAGCCCAGAAATGGAGAATCCCCTCTTGGCTGCTGCTTGAGCCTGGCTCTGACTTTCTGGATGCTACAGCTCCTGCTCAAGAGGGACAACTTATCCCCTGATTCAGACCAAGTTCTCAGCTTAGGGTCAAGGCTCAAAGCCTTTTCTGAACCCTCCATGGCTCTGGCCATGCTCCTGCTCCCCCCAGCAGGGCCATGCTGGGCAGGATGAGAGTCCAAAGTCACGGACACTGCACTGAAGGTACAAATCCAAGGCTTGGCCATGGTGCAGCCATAGACGCCAATGGAAAACTGACCCCCTTCTTTTATTATATTCAAATCTCAGCACTGCTTGGTTTGACCACAAACTCCCAAAAAACTCACTTCCTTTTCAAACCAGGACAATAAGGAGTAAAAGAAGGGGGTCAGTTTTCCATATGTTCTCTGGGTGGTGCCACATGGGACAGGAAACACAAGAGGTTCAACTGGGGAAGCCTATGGCACAAGAGGGACTCCTCTCTTCTTGATGGACCGAGAATTGATTATCTTAAGGGGTGGTGATGAACTGAGAGTTGATTATCTGAGGAATGGTAACTCGATTGAGGATCCAAGGTTTTGTCTCACTGTGTTGGAAATCTGCTGCAGGGAGGAGGAATTTTTTGGAAGGTTTTCATTTTGAGTTCTGTGTGTGTGTTTCTTTTACATATTGTAAGTTAATAAAGTTTTTTTCCCTGTATTCCTAAGTTGGAGCCTGCTTTGCTCTATTTCTGGTCACATCTCCCAGCAGACATTAAGGAGAATATATTTTCATGGGGGCACTGGCATTGCACCAGCATCAAACAATGACACTTATCCATGAGAGCCCTCCATGTGTCAATCTCAAAATACAGACAGTGTTGTATTAAAGAAAGCAAATTTAAAGAAAAAAAAAAAAAAAAAACAACAACAAGCCTGTGACTTTTACAAGCCACTGTGCACAAATCCCTGCCTGTTTATGTCTTTTCATGTAATTCTTCTTTTGTAGTACTGAGATGTCTCTTGCACTGTGTTTAAACTGTGTCCCAGCCATGCCAGGGCGGTGTTTATCCTGCTGTGGTTCTGAATGGTGGGCTGGCCATCTGCAAATAATACACTGCTTTAACCCAAAAAATTTAAACTTCCCAATAAAGAGGAACCACAGATGGCAACAACTGCCTGACAAGTGCCAGTGTGAACTGCATCACACTGATTAAACATCATTGATTGACATCAATAAATTCTTGCTAGAGAATTTAGAACATGCTTCTCATAAAAATTTCAAGAGGTCTGCATCCCAGCAAAAACAATAATTCAAAGTAGTTCTTAATGCTTAGAAAATCAAGTAGGTCAAGGAACAGACATATATGTGTTTACACTCTGAGTTAAACAACTGAACTTCCCTCTCAGGCAGCCTTTTGTTTTATTTTGGGAATCTGAATATGAACTCTCTTCCCAGTTCCCAAAACACACCAAGTGTCTGTCTCAGTAAAACCTCACAGGTGCTGTGGATCCTTGTGGAGTTCAATGAAAGGTACAGGGGGAAGAACAAAACCAAGTTGGATTTTGTCTCAGATTTGCTCTTGATTCATTGGGTGTCTCCAGGCAGAATGCCCAGAGCTGAGGTTTTAGGGAAGTCATAGAAACATAGCCTAGCTTGGGTTGGAGAGGACCTTAAAGCCCTTCTTGTTCCACCCCTGCCATGGCAGGGACACCTCCCACTGTCCCAGGTGCTCCCAGCCCTGTCCAGCCTGGCCTTGGGCACTGCCAGGGATCCAGGGGCAGCCCCAGCTGCTCTGGGCACCCTGTGCCAGGACCCTGTAAATCCTCTCTGCCCACCTTCCCTGTCAGCTCTCTCAGCCCTTCCTCAGAGAGGAGCTTCAACCTTCCCTCCCTCTGATCATCTTGTCCATCTTCTCATGGGTCAAATATGCAGACACTCGACTGAAGGCTGCAACTCCAGAGTGGCTGAACAGCCTGAACTCCTCAGCTCAGCACTGGTACAGAAACAGTGGTACAGAAACAGTACCAGCCACAGGTGAGAGGTTGGTTTGGGAGGTGGGCTCCACAGAACTGCCAATCCCACTGGGGAAGCCCCCAGAAGAAGTTTTTTGAGGTAGGAGTCTCCTTTTTACTGCAAACATTCTCAGCTGGGGAGTGATTCACAGAGAACCCTGTCTCCTCCTTTGTTTAATGTTTAGGTGGAGGTGCAGTAGGAGATGAGGGACAAAACAAAGCAGAGTTTTGGCTGGGAGGACAAACCAGGGGAGGCTGAGCCTGCTCGCTCCCACCAGGCACTGGATGCTGGAGCTGCAAAAGAAAGCAGATCCCAAGGCTCAGTCAAACCTGTCACTCCTCCATCAGATGAAAACTGGTGCCCTGAACAGGCTGTGATTTCTCCCCCAGCACAAAAACTGGCCTCAAGCACCATTCAGTGACCAGGCCCAGCCCACCATGTCCCAGTGACAGACACAAGCATCTCCAGCCCCATCGAACAGCTGAGCCTTGGTACCTCACCAGTACAAATTGGCTGTTTTTGTATAGCCTGAGCAGTTAGCTACCCTGAAGGGATTGTTCTTAGCTTTGAAGATTGCTGCTTTCATTGCAGAAGAATGGCCAGAAAGATTTTCCATTTTCTTTCCAACAATAGCATTTGTTGTGGGGGAAGGATATGACATCTTTAAGGAGGCAGGGAGAGAAAATGATGTGTTAGACCCTGCCTCAGAAATACTTCTCCTGGAAGGATATACATTTGCATCTAGGGCTGAAGGTCTCACAGAGTAGCTTTTAAAGGGAAAAAGCTGTGCTGAGCCCATCCAATTCTCCCTCCTCTGGTCTATCTCATCATAGCACTTGGGTGTTTCCCTTTTTTCCCCATGAAAAAGAGGAATAAAGTATTATGGAGAGATTCATCCCAGTCATACCCACAGTTTGCAAAGGTGCACAAAGCAGGGGTGTCCTGAGCCTGCCCTTCCCCAGCACTGCTCTGCCTTTGCCTTGCCCTGCAGAAACCACCTGGGAGCAATGGATGCACTCCCAAAGCCCTGCTTCTGCACTGCCTCAAATCCCAGAACCCAGAAGAGAATCCCAGAATGGTTTGGTTGGAAGGGGCCTCAAAGCCCACCCAGTGCCACCCCTGCCATGGCAGGGACACCTCCCACTGTCCCAGGCTGCTCCCAGCCCTGTCCAGCCTGGCCTTGGGCACTGCCAGGGATCCAGGGGCAGCCACAGCTGCCCTGGGCACCCTGTGCCAGGGCCTGCCCACCCTCCCAGGGAACAATTCCTCATTCCCAATATCCCATCCATCCCTGCCCTCTGGCACTGGGAGCCATTCCCTGTGTCCTGTCCCTCCATCCCTTGTCCAAAGTCTCTCTCCATCTTTCCTGTCAGCACCTTCAGGTCCTGCAAGGTCACAATTCAGTCACCCCAAAGCTTCTCCTGTCCAGGTGAGCATTCCCAGCTGTGCCAGCCTTTCCTCCCAGCAGAGCTGCTCCATCCCTCTGCCCATCCTGGAGCCTCCTCTGGGCTCCTCCAGCAGCTCCAGCTCCTGCCTGTGCTGGGCCAGGGCTGGGGCAGCTCTGCAGGTGGGGTCTCACCTGGGCACAGGGGCACAATCCCCCTCCTGAATCCACTGCCCACTCTGGTTCTGATCTCATCACATGAAGAAATCAGGACTGACTGACACCACTCCAGTGGATGCCATTCCTCAGTGCTGCTGCTCCCAAGGACGTGCTCAAGGTCTGGCAGCGACTTGGGCTCCCCCACTCTGGCTGTTCATTGTCTCAAGGCAAACACTCCTCCAGTAAAGCAGCTCTGCAGCACTCAGAAACTTCGGCTGGCTGGCTCCTCAGCCTGTCTGGGCAAAGTGATTCCTCCTGCAGTCATTCCTGCAGTCATCCCTCCTCACTCCCCAGCACTTCAAAGGCCAACGGAACATCAGAGGGACACACTGCAGTGCTTTGTTTTCCTCTCTCCTTAACTGCTTTTTTAGCATTTTAAAACACAAAGCGCTCATGAAAGGTTGTAAAATTCCTCATAAAGTTGACTGTGCCACAGGATTATGGAATACCTCTTGGAACAATGGATAAAAGCTAATCTTGGATCTGTCACCAGAAAACACTAATATATTTCAAAAAGCTATTAGCCCTTAAACCAAAAGTAACACAGAATTTGATTTTGGGCAACAGGCTATAAACCACTGAAATTGTTTGGCAGCTCTGCATTGAAAGCAGGTGGAAAAAGCTCTAAGAGCCCTGGCATTTATTTTATTCTGCTATTTAAGGCATATTTTACATAGATTCCAAAACATGTGCATGAAAACTAAGTAAGGATACTTGAAAACAACAGTGGATCAGTTGATTTACCACACGTTTTCAGGAAGGAGAACAACATTTGCTATGTTATGCAAGAAGGAAGTGAAAGGCTGTAAATATTACAGATAAAAAATAATAAACTATCAATAGCCTTTACAATTTTTACAGCATCATATCTTTAAGGAGCTTTAGAGCCATCAGCTCTGACCATAACGTTCAGATGAGCAATATCCATTCGGTGGATGGAAACACTAAAGCTCAGCCATTAATCCTAAATGTCCTGGTCAGTTCTGAAGGGCTTTGAGACAGGGATGGCCAGGATGACCAAGGGTGGTGGGACAGGGAGGAAATATTTGGGGAATGCAGTGGGGCAACAGAGTTTGAGATTGCAGCATGGAAAGCCAAAGCCTAAGTGTGAACATATGTGAACCCTGGTCTTTATATTATGTGGTCTTGTCTTTTGTTTTGTCAGTGATTCACAGAACCCCAGGCTGGGCCAGGCTGGGCAGGGCCCAGAGGGTCCCTGGTGGCCCCTCCGTGCTGAGGCAGGGCCATCCCAGAGCACAGGGCACAGCATTGTGTGCACAGGGCTCTGCAGGATCCCCGCTGAGGGAGACTCCAGCCCCTCCCTGGGCAGCCTGCTCAGGGCTGGGCACTGCCCAGGGCACAAGTTGTGCCTCCTGGGCAGGGGCAGTGCTGGGCTCAGGCCCTGCCCGTGGCTCTGGTGCCACTGCTGGGCCTGGAGCAGAGCCTGGGCCCTGCTCTGCCCCTCCCTGCACACAGGGACAGCCAGGCCTGAGGGCCCCTCTCAGCTGGGGCTCCTCTGCAGCCTGAGCAGCCCCAGCTCCCTCAGCCTGTGCTGGGCACAGAGATGCTCCAGGCCCTCCTCATCCTCACAGCCTGAGCTGGCCCCGCTCCAGGAGCTGCTGTCCCTGCTGTGCTGGGGATCCAGAGCTGGACACAGCACCCAGAGCTGCCCCCAGGGCTGAGAAGGCCACAAATGAGTGGGATGCTGGTCATGAAATAAAAAAGAAGACAAAGGTGAATTTTCTGGGAAAAATAAAAAGACATGGCAAGATCAAGCAGATACAAAAAGGCTTCAGAGGAAGAGTGCAGGAGTTACCTTCTCACAGAGCAGAGATACTTTTGTCAAGTACTTTGAGAGAGGTGATCTTTAAGCTCTTCAAAGCCTCAAAGGAAGGGAAAACATGAGCAGCACTAAGGTGAGGACTTTCAGGCATGTGGCTGAGTGCTGGGGCTGGAAATGGTTGAAGAATCCCAGCAGCACAGCCAGGACTGTGCACCAGCAGTGAGGCCATTTCAGGCTGTGTTTATTTGGGGCCTGCACAATGGATTTGCATTTTATGCAGAAAGACTAATTCTCAGCAGAAAGGTATTTTTGGTATCTCTCTGGGAAATAACCTACAGGACATGAAATAGTTTTTTTCCTTTACACTCATCTCAGAGCCTCTTAAGGAAGAGAGATATCAGAAAAATTAACCAGAGCATTGCTGCTCTTGTGTTCCTGCTTTGGCAAAAGCTGAGGCACACAATAAATTATCAGCACAGCGGTGCCTCTGATCAGCACACATTCAGGTCTGAGGGAAGGGAATGGAGCTGGGAAGGGGCTGGAGCCCCAGGAGCAGCTGAGGGAGCTGGGAAGGGCCTGGAGCCCCAGGAGCAGCTGAGGGAGCTGGGAAGGGCCTGGAGCCCCAGGAG
>WBNQ01023980.1:0-10848 GCA_013401375.1 Spizella passerina | reverse complement strand
ACATTTGTAGATAACTTTCTTTTCCTTGGCTCAATATCTACAGTTTAGTACATTTTATGTTCCCTAGGCTTTTCTGTGTTCCTCTTGTCCATGCTCTTGATTTTGATCTTTTTATGCAGTCATTCTATTTTTGCCCTTAGTAATAATTTTTTAACAAAGATTCTTGGTCATTCTGTCACCAACCTTTTCTGACTCCATAGTATTTAAGAGACCATTATTCTTCTAGTGCATGATAATAAACATGGTAACCGAGTTCTTTATTTTGCAGCCCTCGTCATGAATCAACAAAACCAGCAAAAATTATATATACTCTTACATATACATTGCAATACAAAGGTGGAATAACAGAGAGATCCTCATTTTGGTCATGGTTTCATAGCAGAATTATCCTCTTATAGTATTCTGCCTACGTACCAACTAACAGGTTTAGTTTGATATTTCTTCATTTTCTTGATGGTAAAGGTACAGAAAACTTAGAAGAAAAGGTCTTCCCAGATTTTGTGGTAGGAAGTGAATAAAGAGTGTTTTTATTAAGTGCCATCTGGCACATGCTGTCATCTTTCTCCCTATGCCTTTGCCGCGGACGGTGGCAGTGCTTGTCTGGCAAACCCAGACAGACAAGAGTATTCCTCTGGTGAAAGCGTAAAAACCTTGTGCTGTTGGCAGTGAAAGCCTCTGGGGAAGGTGAAAGCACATTTTTGTTGGCCTAAATTCTGCTTCACTTCAGACAGTCAAAACCTGAAATCTTTCAGGTCAATTGACAGGTAATTGCTATTCTTTATCAAGAAGGTTGCACTATGATCACGCTGCCTTTGCAGGAGTTGTAGGCAAAAGATTAGGAACTGTTTGCAAAGCAAGCCTGTAGAAAACAAAGTAATGGTTCAAGACTCACATCAGAACAGGTAAGGAGTAGAAATTTCCAATTTTTCCCGATCCAGTAGAAATTTCCATTTTTCCCATTTTTCAGAAGAAAGTTTGCCATGCTTGATATTGGTATTATTCCACTTCTTAGTCTTGAAACTAAATTATATTAGGTTCCTCCCCCAGTTTTGGTTTGGGCTTTCCATTTTTCACATCCTTAGCTTGAAATATTTTTCAAATATATTCATATTTATTTCCAGGCATCCAGCCTACTTTTATTCTGGCCTTTGCATCTTTTTTTCCTTCTCTGTTTTAGTCCAACACAAACGATTCCCTTTCAGCACACACAGTACCCTGCTATTTATTTGAGATTGAAAGAAGGCAAGAAAGTAGTTTTCTCATTGAGCTTGTAAGACATCTCCAATTTTGTGGCATGTTTTGGCCAGTGCCTAGGTAAAGCCCAGTCATGGTCATTGGTAAATTAAATTAGTGTGTGTGGCTAATAGAACTTGTCTACAGATTCAAACACTTCAGTTTAATCATAATCATATTTTGAGAGTTACGTGCTAGCAGATTTTTATGTACTATTTAATTATACTTGCAAACAAGAGATGCAAAGTTTCATTCAAGTAGTTTTATAATAAAATTTTACATTGACTAAATTTGCTACTCTAGGTATGGGGCCAGCCCGAGTCTTTGGAAATCACCAACACAAAATGATGCCAAAACAAGACAGAAAGAAGGCTGTCTTGGTGTTCTTTGCTTACAAGAAGGTAAGCCACATGTTGTTTGTTAGAAACACGTCTCTCCATTTTTATGGTGAATCTTAAGTTTTACAGCCAGATATTGTATACTTTCCTGTTTGTGTTTGGTATTGGGTCTGGGGTTTTCATTTGTGCTTACAATGCATTAATGGTTTGTATGTGAGGGCAAATCAGCTACTCTTTGCAGTGGGAGTAACCACACCAAAGCCAGTGGATTTCTCAGGCTTAAGTCAAGAAAGGTACTAGTTCTGTTTTGATATATCATCACTGACAGTGGGGTCCTGGCCATGACTATGGTTCTGAGGCTCTGTAATAAAACACAAATATAATACTTAGTAATGCTTTGGCTCCTTGGGTGGAACATCTGTCTGACCTGCCCTGTAATGCAATTCAGCTTTCTTATTTAAATAATACTGAGATTGGAATTTTGTCCCCCTATTTGCCATGAAAAAACGTTTTACCCACATATTTTCTTCAGTGATCTAAAGCCTTTAGTACCAGGAAATGATTCTGTCTATTTTCAGGGCTCACTTTATTGTGATACATGAAAATAAGAGTGTTGTAAAAAGTTTCTGAGGTCCAATCTCTTCAGGCTGGATTTGCAAGGTGGGTGTTTAGGCGTCAGTTCATCTGCAGGGATTCATATCATGTAAAATGGGTATGCCAGCTCTGTCTGGGTGGCTTCAGGGGAATTTTGGCATCCAAGCTGTGATCTGAGCCCACGTGGAGTTATGGCTCAGTAGTAATACAATGGGAAACATGGAAGAAAAGAAGTGATGTTCATACTTTGTCCCTGTCTGTGCCACCTTAACCAAGATGTTGGAAAATTGCTCTCCAATGTGCAGAGTACTTCATAAATGAGTGAGCTACTTTTGGGATTTGGCTGACAGAAGAGGTTGTCTAGACTTGCAGGTGAGAAACTCACTTGGCGGGTAAGAGACCCAGAGGATTCAAAGTATGGTGACACTCAAGACAACACCCCAGTCCAAAAGCCAGTTCCCAACCCTTCTCTGGCACACCTGAAGCTGTGACAATGCTCTCACATCTTCTATATTAGAGCACTCCTCTTTATGGAGCTGGGCCTGTGTCCATGAGGCAGGACAGGTAGCTGGCAGGTCCATATCCCACAAATTGTGTCATTAGCTGGACGGGACAGGAAATTAAACTAATTTAATAAAAGTTTAAACATCTTCAACTGAAAGAAATGGTAGCACCTTCTTCCAGCTCCCTGAGCTCCTCTGCCTAAGTCAGGTCATAGGTCTGCTCCTGCAGTTCTGGTTCTCTGTTGATTTTTTTCTGTAGGATCACAAGCCTGGTTCACAGATTTCTTCCTACCTTTAGAAATCTGTTCATGGTTACTTCCTATGAGTTTCTAATTTTAAGATTCCTACTACAGGTATATTTAAATTTTGGAGATGTTTTATGAATCCTGTCAAATTCCTCCATGCTTCTTTTCCATCCTGCCTCTTATTTTGGTAGGTAAAGCAACTTTCACGTCTGAGGAACTCAAAATACATTTTGTATCCTTCTTATGTTAAAATTCCTTCTCTAGACTCCACTAGAGCTGTTCAAACGTACTGAGAGTGCCTGTAGGATAGCTTTTCTCCATTTTAATATGTTTAACAGACCAAAGGTTTTAGCTGTTATGTCAGTTTGCTGCGCCAACTACTTTAACATTTTTAGCTCCCGGTATGAAGAATGTGAATGACTGAGGATGCTTAAGAAATCTCCTAGACTCTATTTGGCTTGAGCACTAAAGACTGAATTTGCTATTGCAATATCTTGTCTGAGGAGCAAGATGAATTTAATTTATCTGTATGTGGCCCCCTCCTCTCCTCCTGCTCTTCTCCATCAGGTAACAAAAACTGAAAGAGATCATGGCTGGGAATCCAAGAGAGTGTGTATGTGTACATGAGTTCATGCTGGCATAGGACAGTAAAAATTGTCATGTGCTCCTGCTTGCATTCCCCCCTTCTTCCTCTTTCTCCCACAACAACATTAGGCTGAATGTGAATCTTTTAGAAAGATGTTCTTTTTTTTCTATGGCTGAGCATAGTACAACTGATTATCCATCAGGACACGGGTCTTGGAACACAACCACAGTCTAGTCCTCACTAGTACAGCCAAATTCTTTGTCTGTCTGTTTATTTGAAAAGCATTTGCCACAGTTATGTCCTGAAGGATTGCATAAACAATTCATCAACTGAAAGCAGCATAAACATGCTTAATGAACTATTAGAAGAGTCGGGGGAAAGATGAAGGTGGGAGAAAGATAGACCACCTAGTGCTGCAGGTGCATTTAATTTCTTTCTTAAAACAGCCAGAAAACAAAACTCCTCAACTCTTTAGCAAGGAGAGAAGTGCAATTCATATCTTCCTAGGATGATGCAATTGTGAGGGACCCCAGTAGATCTCCACTTCCTGATTATCTCTAGGGTTAGCTACAAAGTTCTGAGGGGTGATGAAAATAGGGTCTAAGACAAAATAATTGAGCTTAGACATTCAGATAAAAGGACAAAATCTCAGGACAAAAAAAGAAAAAATGCTAATATGTAAATATGGCAAGGTATGAGAAAATTATTAATGTATTGACACAAAGGAGAGTCATGGCTTGCACAGATCTTGATAAAAGGGCTGTTACAGTCTGCTGAAAGATTTGCAGCAACATCAATGAGTTAGGGAATCAGGCTCTCAGACTGATAATTTGTGGAAAGATTAAGGAGTGACTTGAAATGTAGTAAGGCAGTGAAAATGCACTGGCAGGTTTTCAGCAACATTACTGTATAGTGGGGAAAGTTTGATCTTGGTTCTCACTACACGCATGTGGAAGGGCACAAAGCAGAGGTCTTTCCCCTATCTAAGAGGGAAAGAATCAGCCCTGAGCCTCTTCAGCCACACTGTGGATTGCAGTCACTCTTTTCTGGGGAGCCTAGCAATCTGAATTTCACAAGGTTGGCCCATCCCTCCATCCCATCTGGGTCCCCGTGGCTGGTAGCCCTGCCCTCGAGCACACTGCCTGGCCCCTCAGTTTGCTGTTGTGGTGACCCACCCCTGAAGGTGAGGGTAACTGGGGTTCTTGTTAATGCATCCCTTAGAGTGGATTAGAGTGAAATGACATTGAATGACCTGTGTTTGTATATACTGGTCAAAGTGATGGTTGCAGTTTGGTCTGTTAGGGCTGGGGGAAGCCCTCAAAATGTAAATTTCAGTGAATTAATATACACGGAGGCTCGGCTGAAAGCACTTAAATACCTTCCCTGGCAGACCCTTCAGAGATGCAGGGATGTCACCCATTCCTTGAATACTCTGAGGTCTGCTGTCTTGTGCTCTACTGTCTCTTTCCTTGCTTCTCTCTGGATCTCAAAGGCCATTGTTTCACAAGCACTGCAGCCAACATTGAAACTGATTGTCACATTTCCAATCAGCTTGTCCTTACTAGTGAATAGTACATCCAACCATGCATCAGCCTTAGTTGCCTATTGCATACCTGAGCCAAGAAGTTGTCCTTTTCCACAAATCCTCTTGACTGTGTCCCACCTCTTCTTCCTTCCAGCAGCTGCCAAGAAGGTGAAAGTCTGCCTTGAGGTCCAGGGTTTGTAAATCAGAGCTTTCTGTCCAATTTAGTTTCTATTGCGGTGTAAATGCAATGCTGAAGGATAAGAATCTAGTGCATATTATTTCAGCTATGAAACTGTAAATAACAAATATTAGGGTCATATGATCATAGCGTAATTCAAGTGCAAAGGGACTTCAGGAAGATTACTTCTGTCTCAAATCTAAGGCATCTATGAGATCAGAACAGGTTGTCCAGGCCTGAAAAATTCTAAGGCTGGAGACTATACAGTCTCTCTGTTCCCATGATTGACTGTCTTGACCTTTTTATGTTTAACAGTGAATAAGCAAAGAAAAAAGAGTAAATGGAATGGATAGGTTCATCATCATTTTTCGGATGACAATTTATACGTTCACTAGCAAATCTTCATAAATCTCTTTATAACATAGGTATCATGAAAACAACATAAACTTTTCCATGAGATAGATGTTGAAAGAGATATATAACTGTCTTCAATAAATCAGTCTTCATTTTAAGTCATCATAAGAAACTCAGTGTGTCAGCAGCTTGTTCTCTTCAGAGGCTCCCTCCATCTGATCTGTAGTGAGTATTACCATTACAATGCTGCACACTATAATAAGTATTAAAATAGTTATGGGTTCAGCCTTATTTTGCTTTTATGGTTTGAGGTTACATTGCCACAAACTGATGGAGGCATGGCATAATATGTAAAATAGAGCATTACCACATCTGCAGTGGTATCAAAGGCATACAACTTACAGTATCACCACAAAAATTTCGTAAGCTGACAGGATGATATTGTGTTGCCATCATATTAGTAGCAGTTGTACTCTGACATAATTTCATACCCTCCTTTTCCCACCAGTATTCTGAGTCTGATATTCATGCACCAATTTGGGTCATACCTTGGTAATGATGTAAATGTAGGAAGACCATAACAGAGATGATTCATGCAAAACCTTTTTTTTTATTTCTGGACAACATTTGGCAAAACTTCTAAACCCAAACACTATTATAACATAAATATAGATGATACTTTTATATTTCTAGAGGCAAATGTACTTGCAAAGGGGCTTTATTTTAGCACTTTAAAGACTGCCAGAACACAGTAGTGTATTACCATCTGTGGTCATAGTCGCTTGAAAAGCAAAGCAGCGTCCTTTTGCAGATGTGGCTATTTGTGTTAATTCCTTTCCCACACACATAGATGTTTTTGCTCCTAACAATTCCATTTTAGCTACAAGTAAGGCACGCCTTCCAAACAACAAATGAGATCCAAAGGGAGACCTCACACTGAAATTATTCAAAGTGCTCAGAGAGAGAAGGGAAAACCCTCTCTGTAACAAGCCTCTCCCTTGAGATGGGAGAGATTTTGCAAACTTGAGGGACAAACTGAACAGCTTCTTCGTCTGACTGAGAAATTCAGCTGCTTTTGTGGGGAATATATAGGTGCCCTCTCTGGACTGGTGCAAACCCATGGCTTAACACTGTGCCACTAAAACCCAATCAGACATGAAGTTCTGACCTGCTCATGAAGATGTGCTATAGCAGAGGAGCTTTCAAAGGGACTTTAGTTCTCTTTGTTTCCTGTGTGTTTCAGGCTGGCACTACCTCTGGTCCTGAGCTCAGCTTCTGGGAGGATGTCACATGTTAAACCCAAGTGCTGCCATGCCAGATGCTTTTCCTTGGGCAATGTGAACCTGACTGAAGCTATGCCATTTCCTTGGTGCTCCAAGGAGATCAGTGACTACAACCTGCCCCAATATTACCAGGACAGAGACCTTCAATCAAGAACTTCAAGCTGTCTTGATGTGGCCCCATAACTGCTTTTTTCCAAGGGATATAAATCAGATATGCAATGGCCAAAGCAGACAGGACATTTAGGTTCCTTCTACCAAAAAATAATCAACACACTGACTATAAACTATCAAATGTAATCTTTTCCATAAAGAGTTTTGTGAATATTGGCTCATGTATGATACATTCTTATTTAGAATATCAAAAATAGGTTGTGACTATGAACTTGTAACTGAGCACAAATTCAGGCCCTGCTCACCAAGCCACCATCTGGTCTTTATTTATGTTACTTCAAAAACAACTCTTTCTTCCATGGTGCCTGCAGCACATGATATGACTGACGTAAGTAATTTAAATCAGTTAATAAATTTAATAAATATTAAATCAGTTAATAAATCAGGACATGCCTATGTAAAAAACTCATGAGTACACAGTCTATTGCCATAAATGGATTTATTCAGTTTCCCTCTATTCGTCCCCTTGTTTATTGGCAGCACCTGGCACATCCCATACAACAGAGGTCCATCTTGCCACCTGTGCAGAAGCACTGAACTACTGAACCACTGATGACCCCGTGCACGTCCAGAAGTGATTGCATTTTGCCTGCATCATCTTGCAGCAGGAGCATCATCTCCTGCAAGGACCCCAAAAGCAAGAGGCAGCCTCCTCCAGAGGCCTATTTGGCTTTTAGCGAACCTGAGTCATTGCCTGACATCCCTCATTTTCTTTTGACCATTTTTAGAGGGAGTCTGTATTATCTGATTCCTAATTTAGGATCCTTTGGTCAGATGAAATAAACCTGGGGCCTTTACAGGACTTGAGTATGAAACTCTTTGAGGATTTGAGCCTAATCTCTTCGTATAAGGGTCAAAGTCAAATCTTGCCTATTTGGTTTTGAATGCCTGACAAAATCTGAATGCTACTTAAAAATAGTAATCTCTGATAATGGCTTGTTTATAGAAATTATTACTTGCTTCTAAGTTTTCTTTTAACAGAACTAGAGATAAGAGCATAACTGGATTATAATATCTTTGTATTACAATCTCGTCTTCTACTGAATTTTTAAAAACCAGCAAAACTGGAAAGTCTGATGCGACATTTTAATTTGAACTGAATGTATTAATGGAATTAGGTACAAATCAAAGTTTAACATGTTGAATGTATTACCATTTTTGCATTCCTTTTTACTTACCTAAGAGCCTTTTTGGCTAGCCATGTAGGACTGAAATGTTGAATTAGAAATTACACAAAGACCTGAAGTATGGCACGATTGCCCATTATCAGATAAGAAAATCTGATACACAGAGAGAGTACAATTTTTGCAAAGATGTTTGTCTTCATGGAAGTGCCTGTTTTGACCTGCTGGTTTGGCAGATAACCATTCATTTAAAATAATAGATAGATGAAATAGGTTCTCTTTAATCTTTCCCTAACGCCTAAACCAGCTGTTGCTATGGGAAATGTATTTCCCATGCAACTCTTCTGAATATTACATGGTGATCCTAATCCTTGCCATATGCACACACTGAGAAAAAAGAAGGGTGACAGTTTTGTGATGCGGCCTCCCCTTCTGGCCTCTGCTGTATTTGATCTGCACAACCTGTAAACACACTTCTCATTTCCACAGCATTTCACTCTATAGAACATGATGCATCTTTTAATGAGTCACTATCTTGCTGTCTCATGCATATTTCAAATCACATTTTAAATTACTGGATTAAAAGAAAAGCAAATTAAATACCAGCACCCACTTGGTTAAGCTGTCCCACTATTGTACTATTTCTACTGAAATGCCAGCCGAATTTCCCAGGTGCACTTTCCCATCTCTCACATAACATCAAAATAAAATCTCTGCATTAAAATAATGCATATAAATATATTGGTGGTTATAAGGGAAAAAAAAACCAAAGCAAAAAACCACACATAGTGTAAGTTCATCCAAAAGAAACTACATTAAAGATCCGGTGTGAGACAGAATTTTGGATGAGCTCTAAGCAACTTTTCATCAGCATGGTTCTCTGAAGAAAAACACTTTCCAGTATTGCTCCTCTTTATAAATGAGCTAACCTCAGACGTTACCAAGCACCCAAACAACTGGGCTGTTTCAGACTTGCAGTACATTAATAAAGGATGATGTTTATGAAAGATATTGCAGATATTTTTCCAGGCCTATGCAAAGCTCAATAAAGAAGAAGAAAAAGGGAAAAAAAGAAAGAGTAATCCCAAAGCAGTCTCTAAGGTTTTTTCTGCAGGGCCAACGACATATAAGCCTAATGCAGGAAGACTACTCTGTGTTGGAAGACTACTGCAAGCAATCTGTGCTCTTGATGCTAGGGAAAGGGCAGATGTTCTCAGAATGAGCCCACTGGCTGCCTGAACTGGCAGCCCTGAGTTTGTTTATTTATTTGTTGTGGGTAGTTCTTGAACAGTAGCTCAGCAGAAGGTTGCTAAATGCAAGTATAATTAGAAAGGTCTGAAAATCCTCCACTGAGTAAGCAGATCCAGAGGAACAGATGGTGCACCTCTTTGATGGTCTCCTGTCAGAAAGGGTGATACAAATCCTCACCATGCTTTACCCAAGGTCTCATCATGTGGCTTTGAGGAAAATTTCAGATGATTCATTATGTTTACTGAATGGGATTGTTTGTGTATGTAGACATCAAAATGTAGTCACACCCCAGTAATTACTGCAATAGGGCCCTTGTGGCAGAAATTAAATATGAATACACAGAGAAAACAAACAGCCAAACACAGGTACGTGTGCATGCACACCTACCCCTCAGCACTGCCTGCAGTTTTCTGTCTTGCTCTAATTTCTTGTGTGTGCTGCCCTCAGTGCCCACATGCCCAGGTGTTTGGGGACAGACAAACCCCAGGAGAAGGTATGGCTGCAGGTTGAATTCACCCATTCCTGATGACTTCTGAGTGCCTTAGAGCTTGCCTGTTGCTCTCCCATTCTTACATGGGTCTGTGTGCTTTGCTCTATGGTCTGCAGAAACCTTATTGCAGATTTCTCTGGAGATGCCTTGGTATGTAGTCATATTCTAGGAGGTTCTGGTATTGCTCTGATAAGCTTGAAGGGAGAGTTTCAGAGCATCTTTAAAGTGCTTTCAGGGGCCTTCTCTTGTTTGTCTTTCTCTGTCAGCTCAGCTACACAGCATGCCAAAGTTTTTAGTAGCTTTGGGTACTTCTTGAATGACTCTATGCTCAACCTGGCAACAATGACAGCTTCCCAGGGATACCTCTAGCAGTGCCATTGCTGTGAAATAAAATATCAGTGTTTTTCAAACACTTGTGCCAGTGGATACCCAGAACGAGAATTAAGAAGATGTGATAAAACAGCGTCAAGCTTTTGGATTTGGAACAACATGAGTTTCAAGAATCTGGCTAACAGAGAGAACAGATATTTGTGTCCTTGCACATGGCTGCCATTTTGAGTATTGTTCTTCACTATAATGATTAATTTTGCAGATGACAGAAGAATGGAATTTTTTAAGAGAAGAAGAGAGATTTCACCATCAATGATAATTGCATGTATGAACAACAGGTATTTTGAAATTTACAGTTTACATTAATATCTTTTATTCAAGGCATTACCTGTGAAGTCATTTAAAGAAGAAAGGTTCTGCGCTGAGGAATGCCTAAAAGAATGCTTAGTACAAATTCTTCGGTGGTGTTCACTGGGCAGAAAACAACCAACTCGGTATGCGAGAGATGCAGGGAGAAGAGAAGCAGTGCAAGACAGCAGTCATCTGTAATCTTGTAAGACAGCAAACACATCACAGGTGACAATTTGTCAATAAGCCCAAAGGCAAATAGTAGGTAAAGGAAAAAACCACCCTGAGGCTATTG
>WBNQ01023978.1:0-18411 GCA_013401375.1 Spizella passerina | reverse complement strand
AAATAAAACATAATATTTATTTATGAAAATGCATAAATGACAAATCACTGCAAGAGTGCTGTATAGGAGAATAGATAAATATATATATATAAATGAGGAGACACATACTGAGAAAGCAAACAGTCTGCGGTTGTGTAACTAGTGCCTGCCTATTTTCTCCCAAGATCAGATTTTGCCCTCAAATCTATCCACTGTAATCCATTGTGAAGGGCTATTCCTAAGGCCAAAAAACAGCCTAAGGCAAGTGTGGAGGTCTTTTGTTCCAGCACTGTGACATTGGAGTCAGAATGCCTGCATGGGTGACTTCCTGCAACACTCAGTGTGTCATTATTAAGGTTCAGCACCTGCAGTGACTGCAGGTTAGTATGTTTATTTTGCCAGGTGTGGCCTTTTAATGTCACTTCCATATTTTGGTAGTTTCAAAGGGCACATTGATGAGGGCTTGGAAGTGGCTTCGGTGCCCAAGGGTCTAGAAATCCACTTTTCAAATGTAAATCATTCAAGGAAGTATAGTTTAGTTTCTTCCTGGCATAGGTGAGATGGCATATGTAAGTGGGAGAAGAAAAAAAAGAGAGATGCCATCTAGCAACTGCTATCCTTTCTCTAGCACAAAGTTATTTCTATTAAAGAAAAGGTTGTCAATGTAGAGACTAAGAAACTAATTTGTGTTCTTTTTTGAGAACCAGTGCCTTATTAAACCTGTAAATACTGTAATTAGAAAACCTGGGGAACAAACTGTGTTATGTTGTATTTGTTCAAATTGTATATGGTTGTTTTAACATTCCCCCCCAATAAAATTGCTTCCATCTCCCCATGACAGAGATTGCTATTTCCTTTTCGCGTGCTTGAAAAGCACCATCTTTTTGTTTTATTTCCCTGGAAAGATTATTTTGAGTGTGCCTCATTTTATTTATTTTATTTTTATAAGATTTTTTTCATCTGAACAAACAGTAAACAGCAATATGTTGCATATGTTTCCACTGGCATAAAAAAGCATCACTCCTTTCACAAGTCAGTGAAGAGAAAAATAGTAATTAAAATAGTGTTATCACTAATAGAGCAGTTGCTCATGTTTTGTGGCTGACTATGTAAATATATCAGAACTCAGCATTAGCATAATATTTTTTTAGACACCTCCCCCTTCATTCTGCCACATCTTTATGAGTACTTTTTACTCCTATTTTTAATAGCACAAGAGGAACAGGAGTCATCCCTGCACAGACTGAAGCAATAATTCCCAGCCCCATGTATCAGGTGAAAAAGTTTCAGCCTAAAATCCCCATCATCAGCTGACAATGGCATTGCTTAATGCTGAGACATGGGGTGTGTACCTCTGCATCCAGTGAGGCATTTCTGGGAATTTGTCCCTAAAGCTGTTCTCATTCTGCAGTGCTGTGTTGCAGATCCACTTCAGTGTTTCCTGATGTTGAATTGCCTTGCTGGTTATTTCCAGAGAAGTGTGTAAGTAATGGCAATTTTCCCTTGAGCTGCACAGCCCCTGCAGCCCTCCTGCTTTGCCCCAGACAGTCTGTGCTCAGCGGCATTGCAGCAGAATTTCTACAGCCCCCTTGACCTGGCCACATTGAGGTGACAAAGCCCTGTGCTGGCTGCACATTGCCCCTGGCATGCCACTGAATCCCACAGTTCTTATGTACAGAAACATTTCTTCTGAGGAGATTTTCTTTTTTTAAAAAAGAAATTAAATAAAAGACTCCACTTCCAAGCTTCCAGGAACTAAACAATTGAACAAAAGGTGTATTTTTTTTCCAGTTGCTTATAAATATAATTTATTACCTGTTTAAAAATTCTTTCTTACACTTTGTACATGTCAGGCTGACAGAATAAATGCAGGCATTTACAAACAGAGGGAAGGAGAAAAAAGGGAGGGGGGTAAGAGGCACACTCAGAACTAGTAAACCACACCTCCACTGTACAGCAATACAAATAATGCAATGGCTAGCACTTCTCCTGTAGTAAGTCAGTCTTTAGAAAAGGAATTGCATAGAAGATACAGCAATAGGGAAATCAAAACCAAAAGAGTTCTCCAGATCTGAATAGCAAAGAAAACAAATCCCACGAACCCCGGTAGAGCTGTGACATGGGAAGAGAAGGGAGAAATGTGATACACCTGGGTCACACAGATGTTTCTTTTCCTACAGGCCCTCCTTACTTTGGAAAGGTACTGCAGGTACCCTCTTTTTTTTTTCCTTTTTTTTTTTTTCTCTTCAACAATAACAGAATATGTGTTAGCAAAAAAAGTCTGCCACACAGATGTGTGAAAACAGCGATGCCACGTCTCTGTTTCAGCTGTGTCACACACCGTGGGTTATTGGCTCTCGGCTCGGGTGTTTTTGCAAGGTACCTTGAAAAATCTGCAGGGAGAAGAGTGTTTTGCCTCTCCTTCCTAATTTTGTTTACTTTCCAGACCAATTTTGCTTTTTGTTTGTATTGTGCTAGCTCCCAAATTTACTGGAAAGCGGTAGTCAGAGCCGGCTGGCAGCAGCCAAAGAAGCTCTGGGGCCCGTGCAAGCTTTTCTCCTCTCAGGGGTCTCGTTCCATCACCCTCCCAATGACATCCCACTTCCTCACAGGCATCCCAAAGCTACTCCCCTGCCGTGACATGGGATGCTTTGGGAGCAGAGGGCAGGCCCAGGATGCAGCACACGTAGAAATTAATCTCTTTGTCAGCAGTTGAGGAGACTGAGCCACTAATAAATACATTTAACCAGCGCCACAGAAAACATGAAATACCTATTTGGGATAGAGGTTTGTGGGAATTCTGGATTATCATTGCTTTTTTTTGTACAGAGTCAAAGGACTTCCAGATAAGGGATTTTCAGATTTAAGGGAGCAGGGATCAAGTTTAAAGGACAAGTAAGTAAATAAACTAAATGCTCCTATTCAAGCAAGGAGCCTGACCTACCAAACTTGTGGCTTTAAGTCCAATTCCAGTTACTTACCAGTTTTTACTCTGTTGGCTTTTGACATACTGCCCATTTGACCTTGCAGTGATGATACAGCACTGAACTTTTACCTTCACTTTCCCATTCAGAGGATTGCCCATACCTAACACGAGAGCTAAAAGTCTCCAGCAGGTAGTGTCCTTTGTTTTCTCCTCATTGCCTGTATGTACACACACCCACTTACTTTGCCTTTCTGTCCCACTTCAAAGGATGTCTGAGATATGTACTTCAGCATTTAAAAATCTGCAGTGCAGCTCATTTATGGACTCAAGGTTTCACACACAAGCTAGGAATGGATTGCAGTGGTGACCAAAAAGTCAATAACTCACTGGAGTCCTTGTGGGAAAAGGGACAAAGGTTTGGTTTTCATTCAAAAACCACTCATGTCTTTGCACCACCTGATTCTGACCAAGCCAGCCTGCAAACACTGAGTTACTTCATGGCCAGGTAAGAGCCAGACTAATACCTGAAAAGACTTCTGAACACTCAGTAAGATTGTTTACAAAGTGCCCTGAAAACAAGATTAAAAAAACCCAAGCCAACCTCAACAAAATTATTGTGTTTAAAATTAACCTCAGAGCTGTGGTAACTACTTGGCAGAGCATACAAGGGTCTAAGGGCCCACCCACCCCTCCCTTCCCAATGCCCCCTGCCCCCAAAAGAAGAAGAAAAGGAGAACCAAAAAGAAACTATTGTAGGTAGCAATACAAGACATTAGGACACTGTCCACAATGACAGGCTTACAGCATGTGAATACATTTATTCTATATGTAAGCAACTGAAATAGCAGGAAACCCAAGGAATGGACATGTTTGGCTCTGTGGGTATTGCAGACTCCAACATGTCTCATGAGTGTCTGCATTTCTGCCAGCAAGACAGAAAAAAGTCTTGGTCTCCCAAATAAGCAAATCTTGACTGGAGACACCTTCACTGCTGCAAAATTTTCAAGATCCACTGAAACAGCACTTAGGTCTTGCACTAAGTGCAAGACACAGTGGAACAGTTGTGATCATAAATTTGGAAAAAAAACCACCCAACCAAACCCCAAACTTACCCTATACACTGACAGTCACCTTTACAAAAACACAACACAAGAAGAACTGAAGAAAAAAAAGGTGAAAAGGATTGCCTCCAATAAATGTTTCTTACTCGGAAATTAAAGGTTTTCCTTGAAGTCAGTAGATATTTTATATATATTTATATAATATATATACTATTTATAGCACTAGCAATCAACATGTAATGAAGAGATGGTGTGAAGAGCAGCAGAACTGCTGCAGTACAGAGCCAAAGGCGAACAACTAAAAGGAAGAGCATTTTAAAAAATAGTAATAACTGGAGGATAAGAAGCCTGCAGCCTTTTTTTTTTTTGTTTCTTTGCTTTTTTCTTTTAAAGATGTGCTCACCTGACATGAAATCTTACAACAACTTTTAAGAGTCAGCTCTGCCTGCCAAACTCCTTTGCCACAGGAAGCTTTTTCCCGTGCGACGCTGCTGTGGCGGCAGCGACGTGGTGGAGCTGGGGCTGAGCCCCACGAGATGGCACTGTGTCCATGCAATCCAGGCAGAGGAACTGCTGCTGGGTTTTCTCCCACCAAAAACAATATCCTGAACCCATCTGGCTGCCCTTGCTTCCCACCTGTTCTCCTTGGGGCAGCAGGATGGGGATGCCACCAGCCAGAGCCCTCTCCCACAGTGCACAGTGCCACTGCCACTGCCCCAGAAAAAAAGAAAAAAACTGGGAAAAATTAATGCAGGGAAGTGTGAGGTGAGGTGGGAGCTGCTGTTAGCAGCAGTGGCAAAGAATGGGTGCAGAGCTGCTGGGATGAGCTGTGGCTCTGTGGAGGAACCTTCCCCTGGCTCTCCCTGCCCTGTCAGGGCTGAGGCAGCCCAAGGGGCTGTGCTGGGAGCCTGCCAAGCCTATGGAGCTGGGGCTGGAGAAACCACCCAGCCTGTGACTGCAGCAGGGGATCACGGGTGGTTTCTGAGCAGTCAGGGGGGAAGAACAGCAGCTTCACCACCCAGTGGCAGTCCTGCTGCTGCCCAAGTCATGTTCAGTGATGAAGGGTTACATTCCTGACCTCCAGCCACTCTTAATCACAGTGTGCATTTTTCTTCGCAATAAATCCTCTTTATTGTGGTGCTGTGAAAGGAAAATGCCCCAAAACACTGAGGAAGTTGTTCATCTGCAAGTTGTTTCTCTTGCAGAAGGCATCAGAACACAGGTCAGAGGGCTGGCCAAAGGAGCATCAACTCATAGCAGTACAGAAAAATAGGAGACACTTTGTGGCCCAGATCCTGGTGAGAAGTGTGCACATGCTGCCCACCTAGAAAAACAGAGAGCTGGGGAGCAACAGTGAGCCTGGGGATCAACCAACACAGACTGAGCTGAAAAGGCCAAAGGGTTTAAGGATAGTTCAAAAGCAAAGCTCCTGCACCTGCCTTGGAAGAGAAGTCAAGGAAGGCCACATGGGAAAGGGGAAGAAGCACAAAATAAACACAACTGATTACACCTAAAAATGGCATGGGAAGAAGAAAAGCTGAGACCTACCTTTAAGAGCCATTTTAGCCCTCTGAGGTAAGTTAAAGGTATGGAGAAAAGGCAGAGCTAAAAGCCTCAGTCCAACTCTCCAAAAGTTGAAAGCAAAACTTCCATTAGCATTGCAGTGAGCTGCACCAGATGCCCAAGGTGAAAAAGAAGATGGTTGTTCATTGAGAGGATGCCCATGGCATCTCCACATTAAGAGAAGGTGGGGCTTACACGAGCAAAATGCACACAGATGTTGAAGGTTACAATGTCCTCTGGTCTCCAGTTTTGACTGAAATGCTGGTTTGCAAACTGCCTGGTTACCTCTTACAAGGAAGGGAATGTTTTGTGCTGGCTGTCTGGTGGTCAATCAAAACCTAACTCACTGGTCAGGGAACTATAAGCAAAAAGTGACAAGGCTGTGGAAATGTCAAATGGAAAAAAAGGTCAGATGAAATTTTCTTTTCATTTTGACCGGTGACATTTTCAGTTACCTTCAAAGGTGCAATCTGGAAAGCCTTGGGGAAAGTAAAACGAAAAGCACAAAAGAGAACAAGCCAACTTCAGTCTCAGGAAGCATATGGAATGGTAATGCATACGTGGGCAGGGGCATGCATGTGTGCATAACAGCAACAACCAGGGCCTGGCTGGGAACCTGGAGTGGACAGGTTGGGGCAGAAAAGCCTTTCTGTGCCAGACATAAATGACAGCCCAGTCAGGTGGTAAAACTACTGCAATCCTGTGTGCTGTCATGTACCAAAGCCCCAATTTTCAGTGAACAGAACAAAATACGTTTGCAGTGACAACCATTTTTGGTTTGCTCCTTTTGCAAAGCTCCCACCTCACCTGTTTTGGGAGGGCTGTAGAGGGACAAGTGTTCCCTGGCCAGCCACTGAGGACTGCACTGCCCTGCCCAGGCAGCAGTGGTGGCAGGAGCAGCAAAGGCAGCAAACGGCAGCACACAGGATTTCAGCTTCACCACTCCCCTGCCCTGCACTGGCCAATGGAACACAGGCTTCCCTGGCTGCAGCAGTGCCTGGGAATATCCACGGAGATCTGCCAAGTGCATCTCCCACAGAAGTGAGCCAGCAGAGGGCTGGGCTGGCAGCAGCCCTGGCACAGCAAGCATTGCTGGAGGTGGTGGGTTTCAGTGAGACCTGCAGATCTATGGGGAACTGCTGGGTCTTAGAATGATACAAAACAAAGCAAAAATTACAGAGGCCCACCTTGGATGCATAAATCAGGTGGAGGATGTCAGTGCCTCCACATGCTCACACCATCTCTGGCTCACAGCCACCTCAGGACAGGACTGCTTTTTGGAGCAACCTGGAGGCACCAGGGTGGTGCAAAACATGCCAGGGTCAGAAACTTGGTGGGTGAAGATCAGCAGACTGTCACCAGCTCATGCTGCCTTGGCACTGGGCAGGGAGCACAGGAATGCTAACAAGAGGTGAGCAGCCTCTGTGGGCTGGCAGAGGACTCTGGAGGAGGAGTACGATGACAAATGGAAGGACAGACACCATAGAGCGGGACACATCTTAAAAAGACCTTCAGGGAGGGGACAACAGGTTCCATAAAACCAGAAATTATTCATTCTGCTGCTGACAATATTAGAAATAAAGTAATAATGGCAATAATAATAGTCATTATAATCCTTGCACTAGATACTAATCAGTAAACAACTATCATAGCAAGTTCTCTTTTTCATTTTTTTTCTGGGTTTCTCCCCCTCCCCTCCAACCACTCTGAATTGCATATCTGGCCCCTCATATAGCAAAGGGGTGGAAAGGGTGTGAATTGAAAATTAACTCAGATCCTTCATTCCCCACTGTCTTGGAGCTATTCACCACAACAGGCTCAGTGGGACTGTCCTGGGGAAGAAAGGGAACATTTTGTGTGTTCCTGCTTATCAGCCAGAGTACCTGCTTTCAGATGCACACCCTGATTTTCTTGGTTTGTTTTTTTTTTTTTTTTTTTTTACAAGTAGGTCTAGGAAACAGAACAATGACAGGAGGATCATTGTGAGACAACCAATGTGCAGAATTGTAGCCAAAATCTGAATTCACCAGAAACCAATAAGCTGAAATAGCCACAACCAACTGTCCATAGCCTTGTCTACAATGGCTTTAAACAAAAAATATAAAGAGCCATGGACAGTTTCCTTACCCCTGTCCAGAATTTGATGTAAACAACATCCATAGAAACTGGGATTGTTAAGAAAGTTTATCCATATATCTGGATAGCAATAAAAAGCGTTTCCTAGGAAACTGTAAAAACCTGTACCAAGCAGTGTACAGCCAAGCCGAGAGGAACATTAGGTTGATTTATATTTTCAAGGTACAACTTTGCATGATCTCTTTCTGATCCTGTGATAATGTACAAGGAGAGCATGTGTGAAGGTCAGGGCTGGTTTTTTTTTGTTTGTTTGCTTGCTTTCTTCTCTGAAATGTCTCTTGTGTAACTCATTGGTCTGGGTTTTCATTTCAATTCTCCTTTGCAATAACAGGGCATTACCGCTCCCTGTGTCTGTCCTTCCTGGTCATGCCAAGGCTGCATCAGTAATTTCCTTCTGCTGCCAAAGAAACAACTGTTTCGTGTCTTCCCATTTCTTCCAGAACTGCTGCCAGCATGCTCAGGTTGCCATCAGGGAAATTCTGGGCTTCCCAGAGATCCAGGATCACCCCGGTGGGACTTGATTTCGTAGCAAAATAATTTAAGTACCTGCAATGAGCCAAAAGGAAACTTGCTGGTTTTGAGCTGCATGGAAACGACCTGAATTCATATGATTCCAACCCACCCCTGTTGCTGGTGCTGTCAAGGTGCTCATCGCCTGTGCAGTCAGCATGACCAGCATGTCCGTGTGCTTTCAGTGGGACTTGCAGCAGGATGTTTTTGCACATATCCCCCTCCCTAGGAGCTCCCTGCCTGACCACATGGGCAGCCCTGCTCACCTGTCCAGTTTCAGCTTGTGGGCCAGCATGCGCCAGTCGTGGCCCCTGGTCTGGGGAGCGTCCAGGCTGCTGCACAGCTTCTGCCTTATCGGGTGGGGGATGCTGAAAGCACTGGGCCCCACGATGGTGGTGATGGTGCCCGCTGAGTCCATGGGAGGGTAATCAACGCCAGTAGGCTCCTGAGATTGGAAAGACAGAAAAAAAGCCTGAACAACCCATCAGTTTTGTTACTGAGTGAAAAGACAATGGTAGAACTACATCCTCCGAGACACAGGGCGTTTACTTGCAGCCCTCTGCTAATCTAGTAAACAACAACATAAACATTTCAGTCCACTGAAAACCAGAAATATTTATAATCAGCTTTGGGTAGACAGAAGTTTTTTTCCTCCTTTTTTTTTTGAGGATAAATATTACCATAGCCAGACAAAATGGCCATCTTAATTAATCACTTACAGGAAATAATGAAGTCACTTGGACACATTTCAGAGCAAGGTGCTACTACTAGAGCAGAGCTGGGCTTTCCTGGCATGGCTGACAAGACACCCTTCCCAGTATCTTCCCAAGCCCCAGTGTCCCACCAAGCGAGGACCAGGCTTGTAGAGCCACAGCTCTGAAGTTCAGCTCCTGGTGAATTAATCCTGGAGCTGTTCCATACACCTTGGCATAGCTGCTGGTGAACCAGAAGAGCTTGCTAAAGATTCCAGTGGATAGCACCAGCTGGAATCACATGTTGGGCACCAGCTGATCTTTTTGTTTTCCACAAGGAACAGTTTATTACATGTGAAGGGAGTAGGACAGAAAACCCTCCAGCTCCCTTGTGCAAGGGGTTTTGTTCAGACATAAGTCAGGGGGTGCACACAAACAGCTAACTAATAGGGAATCCTCGAGGGAGGAAGAGGCATCAAGTGTCTGGGGCAAATTGGGGTAGGAGGGTGGAGAGGATGGGTCACATGGGCCAATGGGGCTTCGAGGAGTAGGGGAATTCCAAAGTGCTGTTGTGGAGACATGGATTGGCCCGAGGTTTAAGTGGCAGAGAAGGTTCAGGAATCAAGTGCTGGGTTGCCTTGACAGGCAAGGAAAGAGGTGGAACAAGGGGTGGGGAATGGCATGAGGGACAGCTTTAAAGGAGGGTAAAACCCAGGGGTAAACCAGCTCTGGGAGAACACGGGGGTACAAGGGAATGAAACACTTAACAAGGAATCAATAAAATAAATTCCAACCGCAACACAGGCTCACACTACTGACATCCCTCTGGCAGTACCCAAGCTCTCTGAAGCCTCCAATACTTTGCAGACCACAGACAAACAGTCAGTACCACCCCAGGCACAAGCTGAGCCCTCATCTCCTTGTGACTTTGACTCTGGAAATAGATGGAGAGCACGTGTTCAGAGCAAGGCGTTGGGTAGGTGGGGGGCAGGCATTGCCCCCTCTCCCCAAGACACCTGCTGTGCTCCAGGGCAGTGTGGCAGCAAGTGTTTCAAGGGAAAAGTCATCCCCAAAGCCGGCTTGTCCCCTGCAGGTGTGGTGTTGATGCTCTTTGATGTGGTCCTCCCAGCTGGAGGGGTCCCCATAGCACCACTGCTAACACCACTGGGAATAACAGCAGTTGGCTCCTCTGGGCAAGGATTTTGTCTGCTCCTTGGCCTGGATGGATTTAGTGCCCAAAGGCTTGGTAGCTGGTGGGACAATGATAGCTGGTAAGTTTGGATGGCTGGGTTTGTTTAGGAACAGCGAGGTCCTGCAGGTCCATGATGGAAAAAGCAGCAAACATGGCTGGTTCTGCCCTAATGCTGCTCAGTCTATTTCACAATTTGGTATTCTTTTTCTAGTAGAAATGGGGGAGCTGCTTCTCCTCCCCCTCTGCCAGATCACAGCCCCAGGCAGCCAGAAACACTCATGCTAAAGACTTGTCATTAAATATCAATTTGTTTTCTCCTCTGTGAACTGTCTTGTTGCTTTGTGTCAAACTGGCTGTTGGGAAGGAGTTGTAATACCTGAAGCAGTCTTAAAGCCAGGCAGCTCCTGGCTGAAGTTGTAATCACAAACCCCCCAAGGATTTTGCTGGGGATGCTCACAGTCCTGTGCAATCTCTGGTTTATCCCCAAAAAATGTATTTAGAGATGGAAAGGGAAGAGCCAGTGTCCATGAGCAATGCACAGAATGAAACCTTCAGGCTCCACTCTTTTATGTACACCGATTAATTCTTTTCCACTGTATAAATATGAACTTTTTTGGCTTTTTTTTTTGTTTGTTTTAGGTTTTTTGGGTTGTTTTTGTTAAAGGCATGGCATTTTAGGCAATCAGAGAAATTTCTAACTAAGGAAGATTTACACAACCCTGTAATGTCCTCAATTAACATGTTGAATGTGTACTTGGGTGCCAAGGCTGCGGATCACAGACTGCCTGTCCCAACCCCAGTACCCAAAGCCTGGCAGCAGGTACTTTCCTGGAGCCAGGAAAATGATGTGCCTGATGCTGGTGCTGTGTGCAGGCTCACCCACACTGGGAGGTTGGAAGTGGCAGTAGGGTGGTGGCAGTGGCATTGCAGACAGATAATCTTTTCTTTATATTCCGGGCCAAAGGACACACGTGCTGCCCTGGCTCTCTAGGTGGCCTGCAGCCCCAGGGGCTTCAGGATTGCTGCAGAAGGGGCCCACGTATCTGTAGCATTGTCCTGTGGCTCTTCTGTGTGTGTATCAATGGTACAAGAGAAAAAGAGGGCTTCAAAAATGAATCAGGGGAGACCTTTATCACCATTTTCCTCTTGTTTTGCAAATGTGTGTGTTTTGGCACTCACTGCATTTGTATTTTTGAAGTCCCAGTGGTAGACACTGTATAAAGCCAGTATAAGACAGTTTAATCTGCAGAAGTTTTACATCCTTTGCCGTGGACTAAAAAGAAAGCTCATCAAGGGAGGATTCAGGAAACTGTGTTACTAAATTTTTATTGCAGGGTGACAGTGGCAGAGAGACAGATGCAGCAATAAGGAAAGATGCCAGCACAGTCCTGCAATGCCTAACTGCTGGCTGGATACCACCAGCCTAACCTCAGAAGAAAATGTAAGGAATCAGAGCTATGGTTCCTGATGCCTGGTCTGATGTCTTTATCATGCTTCTAGAGGTATACATTGGTTTCCAAGTTGCAGTTATTACCCTTTTAGGTGATTACCCTTTCATCAGATCTTTGAGTTATAGGATTTTTCCCTAGTTGACCCTATATCCCAGCTCTTAGCAGCCCAAGGTCCTCCTGTTCCTTGCTGGAGTTTGGGAATATCACAAGGTGTCAACAATAAGGGGCAATTTTGCAGGAGGCAGCCTTGATCACAGTTATATTGTTCACTCCCTCTATTCATCCTTGATGGATAGGATCACAGCACAAGACAAGAATATTACCCTGTTCTGAATCTATTACCAGGCCCTATTACCCACAACCAGCTGAAGATGATTATAGTGTATACTTGCATTTCATTAAAGTTACTTTCAGCTCTTTCTCTTCTCTGTGAGGTTAAATTAGTGATTACCTCAATGCAGCACTTATTACAATAATTGTTTATGATGCTTGTTTTACCATCTGTCCTTAATGCTGTGTAGTCCCCAGATGAATGTGTAACTTTACACCCACTAACCAAGCAGATGTTATGGGTAATGGTGCTCGCTGTCAGAGCCCTACAGCACAAGCAACTTTCATCTCTGCTCTCGCAGCCCTTCCCCAAGCCAGCCAGCAGTAATTGCCACCTGACAGTCTGCTCCTCATAGCTGCCAAGGATACCAGGGATAAAACCCACCAGCACATTCACTGAAGTCAATGCCACTTCACACCTGAATTTGTTGCTCCATCTCAGCCCCAAGCTTGACTGCCCTATGGAGCTAAAATTCTCCAGGTGCTACACAGCATTAGCAAACTCATGATAGTATTTCTTCTGGAAAATGTCAGCCATCAAAAGAAAAATTGCCAAAGACAAAAGTCAAGATTTGTAGTAGTAGCAAAATACAAGGAGAAAAGTTACAGCAAATAGACCGTCTGATATTTCCTATTGCATAGCAGCAATTACGTGGGATCAGAGGGGAGTGGCTCATGGAACACACAACACTGACATTTTCCTATTCTCTTTTCTCTCTCTCTCCAGGGAACAATCAGACATACTGGGTCTCATGGAATGCCAAGGAAACAGGACCATAAGAGCTTCATGAGATGTTTTAGGGAGTGATAGGCAAAGAGCTCCTCCAGATAGACACAGAAAAGCAGCACTAGCAGAGAGACCTCCCACCTTTGAAGGAGGTATGCATCCTTCCAGATGAGAGAAACTACGGAAAAATGCAACAGGAGAGAAAAAGCAATGACTTAATCTATTCTTTATGTCCATACCAGCAGTCAGGAGCAAAATGGGAAGCACTAAAGAGGTCCCAGTGGGAAAGGACCTTCTTAGCCATCCCATATTCCTGCAGTTGGATAGAAAAGTACACAAGTGTCATTTACCTCTGAGACAGAGCAGTTAAGTTGGAAGATCTGTCCTTCTCCTTCGACCTGCCGCACGCACAGTTTGCACACCAGCTCCTGGGTGTTCAGACTGAACCTTTCCAGTGTGAAGGTGCAGTGCAGGTTCCTTTGACATCCACTCCAGATGTGGTAAAAGGGAATTTCCTGCAGGAGGAAAGCAAAAAAGTATAGTCAGGGAGGGATGTGGGACCAAGGCACGGATGCTATGTCACCAGGGACTGCAGGCTCCGTGCTAATGTGACTGCAAATGGCCCAAGGGAAAAAAATGTCCATGGAACTACAGCCTGACTCCTGGTGTTTTTTAAACATACCTGTGTGTGACAGTATTTCTTTAAGCCTCACTGTGAGCATCCAATGTGAATGTTATGTTATGCTCACCTGGTATTTAGCCAGCAGCTTGCTCTTCCAGAGAGAATGGGCAATGTCATGAATGGACAGACGAAGGTTGTGGGTGCTTCCCTTGAAATGCAAAGTTTTAGGCTCTTCCAAAAGCTGCCCGCCCATCTGCTGCTCAAGCTGGAGGACCTCCTGCAGTTTTGGGATAAAAAGAAGAAAGTGGTCAGGTTTCATCAAGACAGCACACTGGTCTTCTGAATCTTCAAGTTTGTGTGCTGTAGATGCTGTAACCTGTGTAAAACAGATTAAAAAATACACAGGCATTGCACAGAATTGTGTGTCCCTGTGAACTGGAATTGCATTAGTTGATCTGACTGTAACCCTCTCACCTCCTTCATCCAGCAGCAGCCCAGCAGGGAGACACAGTGTTCTCTCACATGTCCTGTAAGCAGAAGCTCAGTTCTATGCTATTCAATGGAATGTGAACACTTTGCATGCAGTCACTGCTTGAGTACAGAAACAGATTAATCTCCATTGCTCATCAAACAGGACATCTAATGGTAGCTTTGCTATCTGGTTTTTGGAAACTCAGTTTGTGTAGGTCCTGCTGACACGGGACCTGTGCCTACCACTGGTCTGTCAGCTCATGGTCTCCTGCTCTGTGGCAGAGCAGCACAGGAGATAACAGATACCAGCCCTGACACTGGCCAGCAGGGTGGCATGAAAACAGCCCAAGAGACAGTGATGGAGCATTTTGTTCATATGAATACACAGGTTCAGGGCTACTGAAATATTGATCATGCGATTAAAAGCTAGCAAGCCAAGAGTCTGGTCATTTTATGAAGCTAAATATAAGCTTGTAATTAATAAGACCACAGTGGAATGTTGTCTACAAACAGCCTAATTGTGGACCACATAGAAGAAGCAAGTATAAAGGCACTTCCATGAGCCCCATTAGAAACCAACATAGCCAATCTCAGTCACATTTAATTAAAGGAGTCAACCAGCCAACCAGTCTCATGTGGCTAATGACAATCACACACAGTGGAGATGCTCAAGGAATACAGGAGCACACAAGGCTGGGATTCTGCCCCAGGCCAAATAAAGGAGCCCTCATTTTAGCTAAGATGCTCCTGACCACATTAAGGGAGGTAGTAAGCATATAAGAAAAGCATCTGCAGATTCTAAAGCTAAAACAATGTTCTTTTGTTGGCTATTAGAAGAAAAGAAACAAAATCAGGAAACCTTTCTGATTAAGGGTATGCCAATGAATCAGTTCCAGCTTCTTTCCAGTGCCACCTAATTACTTCATCAAGATGTCTAAAGAGCAATCAATAGTAATTATCTGATTACTATAGATCTTCATTATGTTCCAATTACCTCCCTGGAATGTCCAGAAGATGACTTGTGGAGCTGTGTGAGCTAACTGCAGATGCCACCTCTCAGGCATGCAGGGCAGGTGTGCCAAGAAGCTGCTCCTGCCTGTGCTGCACCAGCTCTGGGAGCTGCACTACTGTGGGGGAAAACTGAGTGTAATGCTGCACCATCCCACCCACCAGATCTGTGGTTTTAGTTTCTGGTAGCCACCCTGGGCCACTGTAGCCTGTCCACCTGCTTTAACTGGAGGATGCCAAGCAGCCTGTGATTCTCCCGTGCCATTTAGCTAATTAATTCAGAATTAATTTGGAGCCATGACTTGCACAGCCCTTCAAACACACTGGCTGGTTCCTGCCATACGGCCTTTTTTAGAGCAGTGCTTATTCTGCTGGCTGGCACCTCTGTGTCCTCCTGAGCCAAAACCTGAGCTGCATATTCTTTGCCCCATGCTGAGGTGCCTATGATCACCCTGCCCACTTTCTCTCACCACCCTGCATGGAAGGAGTTATTTCCTAGGAGAGGGAGCTCTGTAAAGCATCACTCTATCACCTGTGGCACCAGAACAGCCACAGCTTGGGACTCTTCATTAAAAGGGCACAAGCAAACAATGGTGTTCAGTCCAAGCTGTGCCTTTCTTCAATAAAAGGAAAAAATATGCATTAAATAACAGAGAGAAGATCACAGGTCTGTTGTGCCCATTTTTGGGCGTTTTTTCGAAGACACCTGCCGTGCAGCACAAGACAGGTTGGGGACTGTGACCCTGCTACAGCCTGAAGTGTGGGAGGCAGCTGTTGCCATGTATCTGGCTGCTCAGCCCCTGCCACACTGCCACACACAGGTCACATACCTTAATCTCAAAGGCACACATCAATAAAGAGAGCAAAGCAGATGGATTTCTTTATAGTTATCGTGTTATTACTTTTTCATTTTTCTTTCTTTTCTTTTTTTTTAACCTTGGGCATCCTCTTCAAGGTGCAAAAATTAACCTTAAAAAAAGAGGCCAGTGCTCAAGGTCACAATTCCCCTCATCCTTGCCTAAAAGGAATTTTTGTGAACATCCCATCCCGGTGGCTCAGGACCCTGTGGTGCAGAGGATGCTGCATGTGTGATCAGCACTGAGCCCATGCTGCTCCACAGCAGCCAGGAGCTTCACTAAGCTGCTCCCACAATAACCAAGCCCTTATTGATGGGAAATCATTACACTTCCCTACTGTACTGCGGGTGCTGGCAGCTCAGCTGCGAGTGCTTACTCTGCATGATGAGAGGGAAAAGTCTGCTGGATAAACACTGCACTGAGCTTTATGCTGCAACTACTTGTCTTCCTTTGGTGGCTGTTAAAATACATTCAGCATATGGCACACTCATTCCTGGTTGTAAATAATAACAGAATGCATTTGGTTGTCTATTAAAAAATACACACAATCCCCTACAAAGGCTCTTCCAAAGCTCAGGCAATGCAATATGGGAATATTGCTCTTCCTCCCCTTGCTGTGCTTTGCCCAGAGCAGCCAGCCTCAAGACATGGAGATGTTGCAGCTGGTGCTTCACCTGCTGCTTACAATTTTTCTTTCCTCTCTGAAATACTTCTAACGTCAGGATCTGCTGGCCCAGCCCTGTCTGCATGCCTTGTCCCCACACCCAGTGGTAACTGCCCTGTGAATGCCTTCCCTTTGGCAATACAGCAGTGCCAAGGATGTCCTCCCAGCACAGCACGGGCTGCTGCAGTACCAGCTGCTGTGAAAGCATGTGCCAAATACTCCAGCCTTTTTTTCCTCTATCTAAATACTCATAGACTTAGTCTACACAATTCTGTCACACAGATTGAGTCTACACAACACTGTCACACAGGGATGTTTAGTACACGCTGCTTTGTATGCACCAGTTCGTACATGCCTGGTCATACACACTGGACCATAGCCAGCCCTTCCAACTACATCTATTTTACTCATCTACAGCTGCTCTACTAGGCTTCTTTTTCCTCCATCTTCTCCTTCCTTACACTTCCAAAGAAGTGCAATTCATGCATTCGTAAGAGTCTGTGGCCAGCAAGTAGATGTGCTTGTCCTCCTCCAAACCACCAGCTGGCTGGGTCTTGAACCCCGTGAGTGCCCCCCCAGTCTTGGGGTGGACATGCCAAAGAGAAAAAAAAATTAAAATCCATGAACTGCATGTAAGAAAGCAGTAGGTACAGAGTGGGATGGTGGCCTCCTGACTTTGCTCACCTTTCCTCACTAATCTGCAGTCTCACTTTGGGGTCTAACTGCAGCAAGATCCCAAGGACTGATCTGTTGCCCTCCCAGATTTTGGCTGCAGCTTCTCAGGTGAAGGATGGCTCCCCTGTGTGCCTTTCCTGATCCCTTCTGCTGTTGCACTGAATTGGATTAACTTTACCACACAACTCTCCCTACAGTCTATTAGAAACAGACCAACAGCTCCTGAGTAATTCCTAATTAGATTCCTCAGCTCTGACTGCATTAGCTGGTTGGCCAAGGCCCCTCCAACTCAGTTATTATTTCCTCAGGCCTTGTCAAAGCCATGGAAAATTGTATTATGCAGCACAGGCATAAAACCATCAGGACCTTTGAAGCTTGATTGGTATGAAAGTTCCTTTCCACTTTTTTCTTTTTTTTTTTTCTTTTAATAGGAGAAACAAAAGGGAAATCAGACCAGGGAAAATAACTGTTTCTAAAAGGTTGGTAACACCAATGCAGTGACAGAGACCAAGCTCCCAGAGGACAAAACCATGCTGAAGCCCCCATGTGCCTGCTTCAACCCTTATACTTGTTGCCTTTCTTACGTGTACAAGAACACCCCCTCAGCAAAGCCTAGGCAGGCAATATCAGACAGTATCAGGGAGGACAACCAAGTGTGCTGCTCTCAGTGATGGAAGTCACTGTTCTGAAAAACACAAACATCTCCCAGCCAGTGTATTTGGGTTTAAATCCCAATAATTCCCACCTAGACCTGGGGAAACAAAAGCATGTACAGCAGCAGGATGACTGCTTAGTCAGGCTTTGAAATCACTTTGCCACAAGAAGTGAAGTAGCTCTACCTACAGCTAAAGAAAAAAATCCACCTTTTAATAAACTCAGTTGTACAGTTGGAGCTACATATTTCATGAGGGCATCTATTATAGATACCTTCTGAATGAATACAGGTATTTATAAAGAGAAATAGTGAGTATGGGTACCTCTCTGCTCATCTGCATGTAGTGAGTGTGTGTTTGTGTGAATGCCAGAATTATGCAGGGAGAGTAAGGTTATCCAGTTAGGGATAGCATCAGCTTTGCTTTATTCCACTTGTGAATTCCCAACACAAAAAGCTGCACGCGACGGGGTGTAATAAAGCAGTATGAAAGCAGGCAGTGATTAACGGGCCAGAAGCTTCTTTTATCATTATCAAGTATTTACAAAGAAGCATTTATATGTTTTCCCATCTCTGGGGAGCTGGCACTTAGCATTAAAAATACATGAATAACGAATGAAGCCCTGTGTACCTTATGGCCTTTTAATAATGCAAAAACCTTAGGATTCAGGATATGATACAGGTAAACAAAGGAAAAAAGACTGGTGGGTGGAAAATGGTGTGAGATCCCTATGCAAAGGACAATTTATAGTGTCTGAGGGTTAAACTGTAAAACAGCAGCTTGCTGTCAAGCTCTTCTTCTAATCAGAAAAATAACCCAGGGAGCATGAATACATGGAGCAGAGGGTCCAGTCTCTGCTATGGCTGCAGTCCTGTGACAACTGGGGAGGGAGAG
>WBNQ01023976.1:0-12917 GCA_013401375.1 Spizella passerina | reverse complement strand
GACATTAAAAGGTTTAGATTATAAGTACTTAAATTTAAATTTCATTTTCACATCCTCTTCTGGTGAATTATGACTTACCAAAGCCATGCCAAAATTAACAAACAAAATCAGAATCAAAAGTCCCAAGTTCAAGCTTTCTTTTATAGTATAAACAATGTTGTTTTCACAATAATATTAAATCTACCTTAGATTTACTTTCATCAACTGGTACTAAATAATCAGCTGTTTTGAACTGCAGAAATTAAACTAATAATTTCATGTCCCCTATTTTCCTAGTCAGCTCACTCAAGGATAACTCATGTGCAACTGACCAAAGGCTATTAAGAGGACCTCAGAAGAAAAGCTGGAATGCTTATGTGACACTGCTGTTTCCCATTTGTCCCTTCAGGCAAATGTCATAGCCCTTAACAGTATCACATTCTCTTATACAATATGCAGAAATACCACCTTTCTGTTTAAAGTTACAGATTTATCTTAAACATAAATTAACAATTGGAGAAGGTAAAAGCTTTTCTTTATTTTGAATGTTTGATCTTAGTGAGGCCTCACAGCACTTCAGTTAAGTTAGGAAAAGAATGTGTAAAACTATCAGGACTGTATTAGAAAGAATTACCCATAATCTTTGATGCTTATTCCTTTCTCACAAGTATGAGCTACTGTTTTTCTTTTGCTTAAAGCAGCTGGCTGCAAAACCTCAAAAATGCAAAAAGTCCTTCCCAAGAGAATGAACTTCAAAAATTGTTCTTTAGTTTAACACCTGTAGTTTATTGTCCAAAATGCATTTAAAATGTAATATTGAAATATTTTACAGTATCGATCAAAATGTTATTATAGAAAAGAAAAATATTCATACTCACTTCATAGGGTAGAACTCTAGGTTTGCTGGAAATGAAAGTAGCATTTGCCCAAACAAGTCAGCCTTTTAGGAACTTTTCCCCCCTACACTTCCTTGCCTACATGTAGTATCAGATACCTGATGTATCTGAAAGATGAGTCTTCACAAGTTAATCTGAAACCTGTTATAGAAAAACAGAATTCAAACTTGGCTTTTGCAAGCAGTGTAGGGATTTTTTCCCCTGGCCCTTGTTCATTCACAGTAGAGCTGGGTGGTGTATGCGACATTTGCCATTATTTGCAACTCTTAGTTGAAGAAAACTATGTCCTGTGCCACAGCTAATGGGGCGATTCCTGTAGCTCTTGTAGCAGAACTTTTGTTCTGCAATACTGAGGATTATAAATTTATACCCTGCTGCTAAAATATGCTGTTGAGGTCATTACTCAGTCTGAGCTAAAGCTGATTTGATCTTGAAACTCAGCAGAGTAGCTTCCTGACTCAAGATCATAGAGTTATAGAGTCTTTCTCAATAAAGGGNCATGTGTTATAACTTAAGTGGTAAATAGGTAAATAATGCAAAAAACATAGGAGTTGTGAAAAAAAATTAGAAAATGTATTTTCTTTATAAGCTGCTTTCTTTTAATTTTTAAGAAAAATTTTACTTCATCTCTTCCACTCATCCAAAACTACTGCCAACAGAACTTACTGAAAAATAGCCTGTTATGCAATACCATGAAATGTACACAGTGGTTTTGATGATAATAAACAATTCAAAAGCCTGGAAATTCTTTTTGTAGAGCCTGGGGATAAAAATCTAAAGAATTTAATTTCTACAGACTTTACAAGAGAGTTTTATCCATCCTACAAGATAACCTCCAACCACAATCTAAAGAAACAAGTTAGTTTCTTTAGGTTTAAACAAGTAAGTTTAGTTAGGTTCTGGGGAGGAACTACTGGCCCCAGTAAAATAATTAGAAAAATACTTTATTCTCACAAGAGGCTCATTACACTCCACATGTTTTAATAAGAAAAGAAATGCAGTCCTGTTCAATTTGTAGAAGATCTCTACTCTTTTCATGCTTTTGAAATCCTACATTGGGTTCTCTCTCCCTCATACATATTTTCTTTTGAGTCAGTTAGAGATAAGCACAAATACACAGAGATCTAAAGGACTGAAGCCAGCATGCTTCGTGATAATCAAATCTTTAATTCTTAAAGTAGGAGTAAGGTGTCTACCTAATTTTGAGGATCTGAGCCAGAGCAACTCTTTGCAACTTGTTTTTGCATTGTTCATAGTCATTTTCCTGGAGTTTTAAAAGCCTTCTATTGGGTTCAGTTGAGTAACACACAGATCATCTATTTCTAAGCTAGAAAGAGAGCCACGTTGTGATGTCCTCTAATTCAGGGCCATCCATCCCTTTCATTAATGTGTGTACTCCAGATAGAAATAAGAAAAAATTATGGAGTGGAGAAAGTGCAGAATTATAGTATGCAGTGGATGTTTATGCAGAGGATCTGAAACCATTACCAGTGCTTTGAGACAGTCCTGAGAGACTAGGATTCAACAACCTGAATATTGTGCCATGCAAATGAGACTGAATTGCTTCTGGGGAGAGGTAATGAAATGGGAAGATGAGTGTCTTCGTTACCATTTTCTATTTCAAAGAATAATCATGCCTTAAAGCTGCTGAGACCAGTTCCTCAGATACTTGTTTGTGGCTTGGGCTTCCAGACAAATCATGACATTTACAAGTGCTGTTTCATTCTTCCAAAGATGTTAGCACAGCTGACTGTCTATTCTGTTGTTAGCTGAGAGGTGAATATATAAATATACCAAAACATATTTATTTCATAGGGACACATACTTAAAAAGAGGTAGGGACTGGAATTAAGGTCTCAAAAGAGGAAATTAACTCACTTGCCCACTGACTCACCCTAGCCTAGTCTTGTTTGAGGATAGTCACATGATCCATTAATTTGAAATCTAATTATGCTCTACTACCAAGCACAAATGCAAGGAACTGCATGTACCCAAGGAGACATTTCAATGAGCTTTCCTCTGTGGAATGTCTGCAATACCTAATTTTAAATCAGGACCCAAGATTTTGCCTTCACTGAAATGAAGCTAATCTCTGCACAGTGAACCAAAAGAGCATTCCCTTAATTAGTGGTGTCTGTGTTGGGCCAGACACAAACATGAGAGTATTACATTCCAGTCCTGAGAATTATTCAAAATCTCCTTCTTATGTGTCTTGTTGAATTGGCAAATATATGTTCTTATGTGACTAAAAACCCACTTCAAAAAAAAAAAAAAGTTGATATCTCAGTGTTTTAATCGCATTAAATGTTTAGTTCTACTTTATCCTTTGGACTTAACAGCATAAGGAAACAAGTCTATCAACAGAGGAACAGATCTGTGTAGAGTCTGTCTAAAATTCACCCCAGCTTTTCTAAGATGGATTCACATGGGAAATCTTCCCTTGTTGAAGTCCTGTTTCTTTTTAAAAAAACCTCTTCTTGTGGTGAAATTGGTACCCTTATATCATTAAAAAATACTATAGGTGCTGGATTAAATGTTTCATTTGAGAACACATCCAGCAGCATAACAGAAATGTGCAGCTCACTGCAGCTGGGATTCAGCATGCACTAAGATGACCTTCTAAAACTGCATGATCAAAGATTTCATCTAAAAATTTGTCACCCATAGTTTTAGTCCTTCTGAAACATTGAAAATCAAATTAAGTTAAACAGAACATTTTAGTCTTATATCACTGCCAGCATAAACAATTCAATCAAAATTATCACAGATAATAAAAATCAGAAAGATCACAGGTTTTAAAAATTACCTGATCACTAGAACAGGGAAATCACTATCAGTTTCTAAAGACAGCTGTGGATGGGCTGTGCTTTTATAACCCATTAAAGGTATCTTAATTTGTACAGTTATCAGAGTCCCCCTATTTCACATTGGTGCTTCACAGGAGCTTTATCTGAACACAGTGTTCCATACCAGCAGCCCTGCAATCAGCAATAAAATATAATGAACCAGTGTTAACAGCACAGTGTGCTAGTTTTAGCAGCATGTCAGTCAATGGTTTTGTTAGTTTGGCCAGGAAAATTCCAACTTGCCTGTAAATTCAAGTAGATAGAAAATACCTTTTTCTCCAAGTCTGTGCTGCAGATGTCATCTCTGGCTCTTACTATGTTTTTTCCCCAGACCAATTAAAGACAGCTTGTCATTATTGCTAAAGTATTCCTAAGTCCAGACACAGAAGGGAGTCATGGCTTTATGGTTTATTATGGCAATAGCTGGGTTTTCAATTCCATAGGCACCCAGAGCCAGTCAAATAAACGCTTCTGCCACACACAGTTCTCCAGTTACATTGTTAGGTGCTTTCAGCTTCATTTGAAACAT
Organism: Spizella passerina; assembly: GCA_013401375.1. NCBI lineage: Eukaryota > Metazoa > Chordata > Aves > Passeriformes > Passerellidae > Spizella > Spizella passerina. The sequence goes on along the minus strand of WBNQ01023976.1, from coordinate 8,667 downwards.
CAGGTACTGGTCATTGCTTAAAGCAAGATGCTGGATGTCATGGCTGTGTGATCGGATCCAATGTGGTAAAATCTCTCCCTGCAGGAAGCAGACATCTCTCTAGATAACTGCGGCTGCTGCCGTGCCGATCACACTGCGTGCAGGGCCGTGTCTGCAGGGAGAATTTATGGGCACACCCTGCAGGCAAGGGAGGCTGGAAAGCTGGGGGCAGAGCAGGCGGGCTGTGGAAGCATCGTGGATAGCCAGCAGTCCCCATCGGGCTGTACCGCAGCAGAAAATGAGAGCGCGAGGGAGCTGCTGACAGCCCACACACTGGATGATGGGTTTCTTTCTGAAATGAGGAAAGTAAAACAACACTCAGCAGTGATGAAAAGACGTAAAAGAGCAGCCCTGAACTATCACTTCTTTCAGTGTTGCAGGGACTGGCTCTGTGCCCAAGGCAAAATTACATCTAAGCTCTCACATGCAGCTGAGCAGCTGAGAGGGAAATGGTGGTGTGTGCAGGGACTATGCGACTTAAGTTCCCATTTCTAATTGATCCTAAAAGAAGCTGAAGATTCCAACCTCAGGATTCAGCCTAAATGTTATGAATGTCTTTTTTTTGCAGTCTTGGGCAGCCAAATGTAGTGTTGTGAAGTGATACCAGAGTGTCCCTATAGGACATATAAAAGTCCTTATTCAGGAAAGCTGCAGCTCTCAGAAACAGTTCCCCAGTGCTGTGCTCTCACATCTGCGCTTCACTAAAACCATGGAACCTCTATAAACACTGATGCCCTCCCCAAAAAAGCATCTGGTCTCTGCTATTCACCAAAAGGTATCACCAGGGTAGAGGTTTGTCTAGATTTAAATGTGGGGATCAATGGCTGTTTGCAAGTATTGCCAATATCTCAAGATGTTTAAACATACAACTTTACTGAACTGAATAAAAGTGTGACAAAGCCCTGAAATTCACAGCACACATTGATATATTTATTGAGATGAATTTAAAAGAAAACTCTGTTACACACAGGTTATTTTATAACTGCCATCTGTCAAGGAATTCTATATTTTTCCACTAGAGCACTTGTACTGCCCACTCTCCAGGATAGGAAAAATGTAAGAAAATAATCTCTAGATTGAGCCAGTAAGGCAGCTCCTCAACTGTCTCCCTGCATATGAGGGGACATATGAGTGAAACTACAGATGGGCCAGCTCCAAGACAGACGGCTATTTAATTTTTTAAATGATGAACAACAGATAACATTGCCAGCCATCTAAAGCCATGTTGTTAGCTGTTCTTTATGCTGAGTTAGGGTCACTGCCTGTGAAATCAGCTTGTCTGAGAATAATCAACATACTGTTCTCAACTATTTCCAGGGGAAACAGAGCTGGTTTTGTTTTCTGTCATTTCAAGTTTAATACTCTCTTCTTAATCTGAGTTTTAAAGGGTCTCACAGAAGTGTCAACTCTGTGTTGCTTGATGAAGGAATTTCATTAGTCTAAGGTGACATTTTAGGTTTTGTTTAAATCATTTCTAGTGTTATTGCTTCCTGCAGAGAAGGATTCTTTTAAATCACCAACACATTGCTGTGCACAGTAGAGACCTCCCTTGGCAGGATATGAAAGAAAAATCACGTACTGATAGCTATTCATACTCTAAAAGTGGGCAGAGAGTAATGAGGGAAAAGGCAGTCAGAGAAACTCTGAGCATGGACAATTTTTGCAAAAAGAGTAATTAGAGGACAAGGCATGTTCCAAAGTTGTTGACGAAAAGCTTTTCACATAAAGAAGCAATTGAAACTCCCGTGACCACAGTTCAAAAATAAACCAATGGCATTTCCTTCTGTACCACATTTAAAACTAAGTATGTATAAGGATTAAACATGAGTGAATGCATTGCAACTTCATTTGCATCATCAACATCCTTGAAAAAGAATTAGAAATATTCAGCAAAATATGTTATACAAGAAATGCAGAAAACTGTCATAAAATTCTTAAGACCACATCTGTCAAAGTCTGTCTCTATATTTTCCAACTTACCTAGCATTTCTACAAATTTACACTAACCTCAGCTAGTTTGACTTCTTTAAAATCAATGCCCAGGTCTCAAATATTATGCCGTTAATTGTTCTAAAGCTGACTCTTTGAAAGCAACTCAAATGCCTGAACATAACATGCTCAAAATATATTTTAAAGTTGTTTTATTGATGGTGGTTACAAATAAGAATTAAGCATTCAAAAAGGTAGCAAGGTACAGAAATTATTGACAAAACTATTTTTTATATTTCCTAGTTCCCTGTCTTTACAGCGCGAAGACAAAGAATTTTTTAAATTACTGTTCTCATAGATCTCTCTAAAGCTTAAGATCTGTCTAAAATGTATTTTTTCTTATATACAAAAATTAATTTTTGTTTATTGGAAACATTTTGAAGAGCAATGTCAAAATCAAGAATGAGATTATCAAAGCCATTTGACATATTTAAATGTGTGCTCTTTATTTATTTATATTTTCCATTAAAGAAACAACTATTACAGGAATGTACTGTCAACAGAAAATTTAATTTAGACACTAGGGATTATTTGCCTCTTTTTCAATTTTTTTTTATTTTTTTCCTGCAAAACTCTGATCATAAATAACAGCATTATGTTGGCACATGAACTGCAGAAACAAAACCTTATTGGTGTTTATTCATTGTCTGCACTGCAGAGTGCAAAGTGCACATGCATTAGCTATAAAAATTCTGTCTGCTTTAATAATTTATGCTATTATTAGTAACACTGTGTGAGCAGGCATGCTTCCCAGGATTCTCTACATACAAGGCAGAGTTCAAAATTCATGTATGTCCTGTGGTTAGGCTTTATTACTGCATGAAAAATAATAAATAAGCTTAACATTTAAAAATATGAATGTTTCTATATAGACCTCCTCAAACTCAGCTCTGCTGGTGTTTGTCCTTCCTCAGGATGCCTTAATCTTTTCTTTTTAACACAGTCATTCGTACTTCGTTTCTATTTAGGTCATGATAATGAGTTACCTGCTTTGGTGAGTCATTGTGCTGCTATTGACAATTCTTACAATATATAATGAGGTATTATTTTAAAATGTCAAATTATTTTACCATCTTACACTCATGATACTTTCTGCTCTTTAAAATGACTACTGGCCACAGGTATATATTGGAATTTGCTGCAGAAATTGCTAGAGTCCATGTGTAAATATCCACTTCTTTTTTTAATAAAATAAAGTCAGATTTCCCTGGGAGTTAATGGTCACCTCCTGGATTTGATTTTATGCTTAGTGGGCTGAATAATAAGACTGGTCAGGAGTTTTACAAGACTTTGTTTTTTTTTTTTTTTTTTTTTTTTTTTACTGAATCCTTGGAAATAAAACAAATTTGTCCCATCTTCCAGTGGAGTGGGAAGTCCAGAAAGAGTGTCAGCCCTATTCAGAGATATTATCTAAGACCATCTCTCTACCCGCTGTGGAATGAGGGACCTGGTGGTCCTGGGGCTTCTTCCTTTGGAGCTCTGGCTTAACCTAAATCTCCAAAATTCTTGTTGCCCATCTTTGCACCTAAGGTTATGTAAAAGGAACACAGGTTTTCTGAGCAGCTCAGTAACCTTAATATTTTAGTTATTTTTCTCACTTTAGTTTGCTTGAAACGGTATCTTAGACTTCCTAGTACACATGGAATTTGTGAAGTTTATTCTGCAATTCCTTTTTTTCTCTTATAACTTATTTTTGAGGTAAAGACTTTCATCATCCCTACAGTTTTGAGGTAAAAACTTTCATCATCCTCTGCAGAAAGAGGAAGGCACATGTAGGAAGAACAGGAGGGTCAGAGGATGGTAAGGACAATTCAAATAAATGCATTCTGTAATGCAGGGAAACGGCTGTGCAGAGGAGGATTGTGATGTGACAGCGGTTAACTCTACAGAAACAATTTTATAGCAGTCAAAAAAAAACATATTAACATCAGGAATTATTAGGGAAAAACCAGAAAACAAAAGCCTTGCCATTCCCTCTTTAAATGTATTACTTCCACAAGGCTTTTGACACTGACTCCTGTAATATTGTCATAGGTAAGCTCAGAAATTGTGAGCTGGATTAATGGACAGTGAGAGGGGTTGAGAACTGGCTGAGTGGCAGATCCCTGAGGGTCAGATCAGCAGCACAGGCCCATACCCCAGAGGACTGTGCAACCCTTCAGAAGGGCCTGGACAGGCTGGAGAGAAGGGCAGAGAGGGACCTTCTGAAATTGAACAAGGGCAGGTGCAGGTCCTGCTCCTGGGGAGGAACAACCCCCTGCAGCAGCACAGGCTGGGGGCTGAGCTCTTGGAAAGCAGCTCTGTGGAGAAGGACCTGGGGGTCCTGGTGGAACACAAGCTGTCCATGCGCAGCAGTGGCCTTTTGGCCACGAAGGACAATGGGATCCTGGGGCACATTAAGAAGAGCAATGCCAGCAGGCGGGAGAGGTGATCCTGCTCATCTGCTCTATCCTGGTGAGGCCTCACCTGGAGCACTGTATCCAGGTTTTGCTGCATCTGTCTATGCAAACATTAGAAAATAAAAAAGTATATGCATCATGACACAAAAATAAATAATTTTTCAGAAAGCAGATAGCTATCCAGAAATGGATGCTAGACGAGTTTTTGTAAGAGTAAACCAATAGGAATTAATAAATATAAATCTACTCCAGGCTCAGAAATTAATCTGAACTGGAAAGAGTTCAGAGAGAGAAGAGAGACTGAGAAAACCTAGCTAGGAAGGAAGTAAATACAGTTGACAAGCTCTAGGTCTTTGGCAATTTTATATAATTCCTTATAGCAAAAGAATACCTGGGCCAGTATTACCCCCCTTTTATCGAGGCATTCATCATGTTAAAAGCAGTTAGCCAGGTGACCTTGCATCAAAAACTGATGCAAGGAGACAAGCTAGCAGAATGACAAACTATCAAGAGTATCACAAAAATAACATCCCAACAAAGTTTTAAGTTGAAAATACTAGAGAGTAAATTAATACATTCTTATTATTGTTATTCTTATTATTAGTTTTGTTTTGCTCTTTTCCTATAATGTTTCCTGTATATCTACTGTGTGCCCTACAGGAAAAATATACTGAAACACATGGACCTTTGGTCTGACTTGGAAAGACCTTTCTTGTGTTCCTGCTAGGTAGTTGGATACTAGAAATATTAACAATAACATGCTTTATAAGAAATATGTTGATCAGATGTTTCGAAGGACTAATGGTCTTGAGTGAGAGACCTCCTACAGGAATGAAAAAGGGGGTAGGACATTGATATAACAAAATGGAAAGAATAAACCCAATACTGACTTTGTTAGACATGGGGAGGTTTACAATTTCGCTTTTCTGCATGAATTTGGGACTTAAATACGAAAACAAGTGTATGGCTAAAACCCAAAAAAGAAAATGCAGAACACATCCCACAAAGTGTGAATGATGTTCAAGAAAAAAATCTCTCAAATACTTAGCATTGATGGCAGTTGGATCCAAGAGAAGATAATTAACCCTGTCCTTATTGGATTGATATCTGCATTTGGAGTGGGATGTTTTAATGCTGTCACATTTAAACAAAGCTCGTTGCATTTATGATTTCCTTAAGTCCAATATTTTAAAAAATAAGAATCACAATCTTCAAGATATCTCTCCTAGGTCAAGCAGAGCATAAATTTGTTGCGTCAGTAGAAGGGTTTTCCAATAACAGAGCAAAAATAATAAACAATTCTACAGATGGGCTAGAAGTCTGAAAGAAAAATTCTATCAAGTATTTCCAGTGGAACTCTACTAGACAATACACCATCCTCTACCACAAACAAAATACCTCAGTAATGATAGGATTCCTCACTATTTACCAGGAATGAAGACAGAAATACTTCATTTTCCTGGTTTTGAACCACTTACATACTGCCAATGCTACACAGTTAAATTAATAGAAAACAGTGAATTCCTTTCCCTACTGTGTGCTTCAAAGTTAACACTCATGACAAGAAAGCACAACAAACAGAAATATTTGACACAAGAATGTTATAGACACATAAATTCCAACATGCTCACACATTTGTATGCACACACACAAATTCTTGTTTCTCATTCCCACTCCTTCTAGATTGTTTCTACATCCTAAATCACTCTGGGAAAAAAAAATCACACTTTGTACCTTGATTATTTATTTGGCCAAAATTTTGGTGCCAGCAGTAGAATTTGATCAGTTTTTAGATCCTTATATAGTCACTGTAGCTATTAAAAAATTGACATAGTAATTGCCACTGCAACTTATTTTGCATGAAATATTAATTCTTTACTTATACCCCAGGATTCAGTATGGTAGGAACATCTTTCAAATGAAGAAGCTGAAATTGCAAAGCACAAATACAGAAGCAAAGAAAAACCTAAAGATATGGAGAGAAGCCAGTCCCCAAAAATAATTCACTTTTTTCTCCTATCATTTATTTTTATTGCATGGCATAATGTGGCCTGCTCATAATCTCACAAGCCAAGATGAACCTTGATACATCCTAATTTCAAATCCCACATATTCAACACAATTGAGGCAATTTCTGATTGTCTGAAGGCAAACTTCCATCTCTTTCCATCCCACTGTGTCAGAATTTTGCTAGTAACTATTTTCTAGTAAATGGTCATGGGATTTTTGGTTTCATTTGGGTTGGGGTTTTTTCTCATTTTTGTTTTTTTACCCACTACTATTCATTAAAAAATCAGGAGCATTTTATGAGAGTGCTGCATAAGCACTAAACTTCATTAAATTTTGACTCAATATTAGCCCAGCTGTGGTGTTAGAGAAATCAATCATGTGGGAGCAAGGACACTTTCAAATATCTTTCTTGGATTCATCATAGACATAATCAAGTGATAGCTCAATGGAAAACCTTGGCATTTACATTCATTGAACTCAATGTCTTCTATGTTTTAGAGTTCAAAGTAATTTTAGTTTCATGCTCCAGAGTCGTATAGGCATTTTTGTGCACTCATGTTTTAATTACATTGGTTTCTCCTCTTTTCTTTCTCGAGGATCTGTCACAAAGACTAAAATTGTTTTTCAAAGCACATCTAAGCAAGAAGGTGACTTTAGGGTTCATTATCTAATTGATCAAACAACCTGCTAATTAAATGTATCTGGGCCTAATCAAAGTAGAGACATAATGCAGCAACACAGTGAAACTGTCAGCAAGGTGTGCGAGGCTCTCACCATCAAGGCGAATGGAGCTCACTCTGCTGCTTAATTACATTAAAGCTAAGATTTTCCAGGGAGCCTGGCTGAGAGAATTGGCTGTGTATCTTACGTTGCCCTGGATATGTAAGACTGTGGTTTGGAAGTGCCTGAGTCTTAGCAATAAGCTCTGCTTCACATGACTGCTCTTGCCAAGCTCGCTCAGCTCCTACAGTCTTGACTCAGCACATTTGAGGCTAGTGTAAAATCTGGGCTGAATGACCTAAGTGAATGGGCTTCTTCATGGTTCTACAGTCAAAGCTGGACATATAGATCTGCTAGATCTCTAGTGTTCAATAAACACCCTTGTTTCTAGTGTTTAAAAGTAATGCTCTGCAATGAGATTTACACAAACTGCCTTGCACCCTCCCTTAACTCTAAAGTCAGTAGTGTTTTCTTTTTCATTAAGGCCTATCCCCATTCTGAAATAAAAACAAATAGCTGACTAATCTCTATAAATCTGCTGATGGTAATGACTCACCTAAAAAGAAAAGGAGATCAGGGAAAACTCCACACTTTTTCCTACTATAAGAAAAAACAGCAGCTGTGTCCTTTGAGGAAAGATTTAAGAGTCTAGATTGATAACATGGGTTGGAGACACATTAAATATATTCTTAGATCTATCTTAATAATAGGTAGGCCTTACTGACTGAAGGCTGATCTATAAAGGCTAATGCATACTTTGCACACAATGTTTATGAAAAGCTCAACTATTTTTTTCATCATAGGTATNCATAAACTGCTGCCAAACATCCCCTATTTTTTTGAGTATTTTCAAACTTCTCACTACTGTGAAAGACACATAGCAATAACCTCCAACAGAGAGAAATATCTTCTGCCAAAGAGGACATTTGCAGCCATTTGCCTGGGTAGGGTAAAAATCTCCAGTTATAATTCATTTAAAAGTGTTTCCAGAAGCCCAAGTATAATGGTTCTCACACTGTGCCTCTGAAGTCAAACCCAGAAAGAGATAATATGGTTTCATAAGCCTGAAATAAATAAAAGCAGATTCCAAAGTAAAGAACTAATGAAATTCACTTCAGTGTCAAGAGGAGTAACAATAGAAGAAAAAAAGAAAAATTAAAAGCCTATGTTTGTAAACAGATTTTGCAGTCAAGCCAGACTTCAGGAGCTCTACCCATAATTATATTCACAAACATTGTTATTGTTCCGAAGCATCAGATAGTTTTAACTTCTGAGATTAGTTCAATATGTTTACTACTAGCTCCCCAAACTTAACTGACATACTCTGATTTGAATCTTAACCATTGTGGGTATATGTAGCTACTGTATCTGAGTTTCCTGTCAAATCCAATGTCATTTCATAACCTCCAAAGGCTTTCACAGCAACATAAATTACAACATAACCCTTTTAATTGAAAGCATTTCAGTAACCAACAAAAAAATTGATGCAAAGTTCATGTGCGTGTCAGGA